>CAJQUW010005536.1:0-18989 GCA_907163375.1 Prostheceraeus crozeri | reverse complement strand
TCTACCTCACAATACAATTAATTTCGATTTTGGAATTATCAGACAAACTCATCTATCTGATAACATTCACGAGAAATCCGGTATAAGAGATCGAGTTGTATGTGGAGCGGTGATGATATTCAAATATCAAAGGAAAGTGAACCTCTCGAGACGATTTCTGGGGGAGAATAAAAAAGGCTGCATATCACGGAAACTGAATGCGCGTTGATGTAGAAATAAGCATGGAGTTTAGGTCAAATGATTTTTAAATATTGCTGCTAATAAATTTTATTTTAATAAATCTGATTTTCACAGTATCGAGTTTAATAAAATAATTCGTACAATAAGACTAACGTTACAATTAGAAATCCATTAGGCCATCGTGTATTCTCACTGATGTATTTCCCAGTTGCACCGTTGTAAATGGGCGTTGCTAACGAAAAAAAATGCTGCATTTAGAAAAAGATATAACCAATCACCAGAAAGAAGAGGAAAATGTGACAAATGAATGTTTCCCACTAAACGGAGTTTAGGAATCGACATTTGAGTGTACTCAACTGTCTCCGGGGAAACGGACCTCTTCTTAGCAGTTGCTATCTCCGATCAGTTGTTTTGGAATACGAATGAGAGGTGTTAGACGGGATAGTCACAAAGTTTAACAGTTGTATGGCTGCGAATATGAGTTGTTTTAGAGCAGGAGTCACTGAGTATTACCAGATGTTTAGGTACCGCGAATATGAAGTTGTTTTTAGACAGAAGAGTAAACTCAGTTTAATCAGCTTGTTTGGTTGCGACTATGAGTTTGGCTTTAGGCAGGAGTAACTTAGTTTAACAGTTGTTTGGTTGCGAATAAGAGTTGTTTAGGCAGGAATCACTAATGTTATAAACAGTTTGTTAGGATGCGAATAAGAGTTGTGAGTTAGAGAAAAAGAGGAGACTCGTATTAAGAGAAGTGAATTTGAGGGTAAAATACGAAAAAGTAGTAAATGATAATATAAAGATGAAAAAAGGAAATGAACGATAGAGTACACTGAGTTTTAGCAGTTGTTTGGTTGCGAATATGAGTTGTTTAGAGAGGATAACTCAGTTTATCAGTTGTTTGGTTGCGAATATGAGTTGTTTAGGCAGGAGTCACTAGTTGAACAGTTGTTTGGATAGCGAATATGAGTTGTTTAGCAGGAATCACTAGTTTAACAGTTGTTTGGATAGCGAATATGAGTTGTTTGGACAGGAGTCACATGTTTAACAGTTGTTTGGTGCGAATATGAGTTGTTTAGACAGGAGTCAGGAGTTTGGCAGTTGTTTTGGACACGAATATGAGTTGTTTAGAGACGGAGTAACTCAGTTTAACAGTTGTTGGGTTCGAATATGAGTTGTTTAGAGAAGAGTAACTCAGTTTTATCAGTTGTTGGTTGCGAATATGAGTTGTTTAGAGAAGAGTAACTCATTAGTTTAACAGTGTTGGGTTCGATAGGTTGTTTAGGCAGGAGTCACTGAGTTTACAGTTGTTTGGATACGAATATGAGTTGTTTAGAGGAGTCACTGTTTAGCAGTTGTTTGGGTACGAATATGTGTTTTTAGCGGAGAGTCACTGAGTTTATCAGTTGTTTGGTTGCGAATATGAGTTGTTTAGAGAAGAGTAACTCAGTTTATCAGTTGTTTGGTTGCGAATATAGAGTTGTTTAGGCAGGAGTAATTGTTTAACAGTTGTTTGGTTGCGAATAAGAGTTGTTTAGGCAGGAGTCACGATGTTTAGCAGTTGTTTGGATACGAATATGAGTTGTTTAGAGAAGAGCAACTCAGTTTAACAGTTGTTTAGTTACGAATATGAGTTGTTTAGAGAGGAGTAACTAAGTTTAACAGTTGTTTGGTTAGGAATATGAGTTGTTTAGGCAGGAGTCACAAAATTTAACAGTTGTTTGGTTGCGAATATGGGTTGTTTGGGCAGGAGTCAGTGAGTTTGGAAGTTGTTTGGATACGAATGTGAGTTGTTTAGAGAAGAGTCACAATGTTTAACAATTGTTTGGTTAGGAATATGAGTTGTTTAGGCAGGAGTCACAAAATTTAACAGTTGTTTGGTTGCGAATATGGGTTGTTTGGGCAGGAGTCACTGGAGTTTATCAGTTGTTTGGTTGCGAATATGAGTTGTTTAGAGAAGAGTAACTCAGTTTAACAGTTGTTTGGGTTCGAATATGAGTTGTTTAGGAGGAGTCACTGAGTTTAGCAGTTGTTTGGATACGAATATGAGTTGTTTTAGACGGAGAGTCACTTAGTTTAACAGTTGCTTGGGTACGAATATGAGTTGTTTAGAGAATAGTAACTCAGTTTAACAGTTGTTTGGTTAGGAATATGAATTGTTTAGACGGGAGTCACTCAGTTTAACAGTTGTTTGGATACGAATGTGAGTTGTTTAGAGAAGAGTAACTCAGTTTAACAGTTGTTTGGTTGCGAATTAAGAGTTGTTTAGAGCAGGAGTACACATGTTTATCAGTTGTTTAGTTACGAATATGAGTTTTTTAGAGAGGAGTAACTAAGTTTAACAGTTGTTTGGTTGCGAATATGAGTTGTTTAGACAGGAGTCACTGAGTTTAGCAGTTGTTTGGACACGAATATGAGTTGTTTAGAGAAGAGTAACTCAGTTTATCAGTTGTTTGGTTGCGAATATGAGTTGTTTAGAGAAGAGTAACTCAGTTTTAACAGTTGTTTGGGTTACGAATATGAGTTGTTTAGGCAGGAGTCACTGAGTTTAGCAGTTGTTTGGATACGAATATGAGTTGTTTAGAGAAGAGTAACTCAGTTTATCAGTTGTTTGGTTGCGAATATGAGTTGTTTAGGCAGGAGTAACTTAGTTTTAACAGTTGTTTGGATACGAATATGAGTTGTTTAGGCAGGAGTCACTGAGTTCGGCAGTTGTTTCGATACGAATGTGAGTTGTTTAGACGGGAGTCACAAAGTTTAACAGTTGTTTGGTTGCGAATATGAGTTGTTTAGACAGGAGTCACTGAGTTTTACAGTTGTTTGGTTGCGAATATGAGTTGTTTAGAAGGAGTCACATAGTTTAACAGTTGTTTGGTTGCGAATATGAGTTGTTTAGGAAGGAGTAATCAGTTTACAGTTGTTTGGTACGAATTGAGTGTTTAGCAGAGTACTGAGTTTATCAGTTGTTTGGTTAGGAATATGAGTTGTTTAGGCAGGAGTCACAAAATTTAACAGTTGTTTGGTTGCGAATATGGGTTGTTTGGGCAGGAGTCAGTGAGTTTGGAAGTTGTTTGGATACGAATATGAGTTGTTTAGACAGGAGTCACATATGTTTAACAGTTGTTTGGATTGCGAATATGAGTTGTTTAGAGAAGAGTAAACTAGTTTTACAGTTGTTTGGTTGCGAATATGAGTGTTTTAGACAGGAAGTACTTAGTTTAACAGTTGTTTGGTTGCGAATATGAGTTGTTTAGGCAGGAGTCACAAAGTTTAACAGTTGTTTGGATACGAATATGAGTTGTTTAGACAGGAGTCACTGAGTTTAGCAGTTGTTTGGTTACGAATATGAGTTGTTTAGAGAGGAGTAACTCAGTTTACCAGTTGTTTGGTTACGAATATGAGTTGTTTAGGAGAGTACATAGTTTAGCAGTTGTTTGGTTGCGAATATGAGTTGTTTAGAGCAGGAGTAACTGAGTTTAACAGTTGTTTGGTTTCGAATATGAGTTGTTTAGGCAGAGTACAGTTTACAGTTGTTGGTCGATATGAGTTGTTTAGAGAGAGTCACTAGTTTACAGTTGTTTGGTTACGAATATGAGTTGTTTAGCAGGAGTCACTAAGTTTAACAGTTGTTTGGTTGCGAATATGAGTGTTTAGAGCAGAGTCACTATGTTTAACAGTTGTTTGGTTGCGAATATGAGTTGTGTAGGCAGGAGTAACTCAGTTTAACAGTTGTTTGGTTGCGAATATGGGTTGTCTAGAGAAGAGTAACTCAGTTTATCAGTTGTTTGGTTGCGAATATGGGTTGTTTAGAGAGGAGTAACTCATTTTAACAGTTGTTTGGTTGCGAATATGAGTTGTTTAGAGAGGAGTAACTCATTTTAACAGTTGTTTGGTTGCGAATATGGGTTGTTTAGACAGGAGTCAGTGAGTTTAGCAGTTGTTTGGATACGAATTGAGTTGTTTAGAAGAGTAATCGTTTAACAGTTGTTGGTTCGAATGTTGTTTAGACGGGAGTCACAAAGTTTACCAGTTGTTTGGATACGAATATGAGTTGCTTGGAGAAGAGTAACTCAGTTTAACAGTTGTTTGATACGAATATGAGCTGTCTAGACGGGAGTCACAAAGTTTGACACTTGCTTGGGTGCGAGTATTAGTAGTTTAGACAGGAGTTACTAAGTTACTGAGTCCAACGGTTGTTTGGATGCGAATTTGGGATCGTTGCATGTGCCTAAATTGTGTCGTTATTTCCAATATTTCAGTTCATGAACTTGTTTTGTTCTTATCATTAACTATTATGCAATGGGAGATCACGGAGTGGTTGAGGAACACTGGTGCATCAGTGGCCTGGGTGAATGTGACAGTTGTTTAGGTTATGATGAGTTAAAATGTATTTACATTGAAAAACCAGAACAACTGAGACATGCTCTGGTTAGTGAAACAGCACTATTTATATATTTCATGAAACTTGGTAACATACCGAACTTAGCTTTGAAAATCCCTTCGCCAATTTCAATAACATAAAAATCTCCATCCTTAGGGTTACAGATCACGTCAACTTTTCTTTTGTACATGTCTTTATTGAGAAAGACATGTTGAACTTTCAGAAATCGTGCATTATTCTGCGCAACTAATTTCTGTTTCTCTTCGTTAGATAAAACCATTATCGCCTGGAACTATGGAACAGCTGATTTCTTTCATATTTAAATAAATATTTTTGTAATGATAAAGTGTAATTATAACAAAAAGTTGTTTTTTTTTTACTAAATTGAGAAACGAATTAATTAATGAGACTACACATGTGGTAAATATGTAATGTGTTATGAGGAAATACATGAGTATTATATTTTAAAGCGCGAATTTGAATCGGTAAGCATGTGCTTTTGTTTACCTCGTTTGGATTTTACTACGTTCCCTCTGCGAACGCACAGAAACTCGTGAGCTTTTATAAAAACTTGGATCATTTAACAGGCATACGGCTTTGATAATTAGACGGTTAGATCACTTGGGATTGTAGTGGGAGCGTTTATACATAAGATTTTTAGGAAATATTTCCGCTTTCCTCAACACAGTTTGTTTTTCAGAGTTGAAGATTGATTTGCAATGGTGATGAATTTAGCAACGCTCGGTCTTCCAAATGTAAATCTGAGTTGTGCATTTAATGCCGCGTTATCCCACTGTCGGTTGTTTGAAAGAAGAGGCATATGCGGTGAGTCGAAATTGTCTTAGTCTCATCTAAATACGAGAAGCATGCAACCCATGTAACCTTTGTAAACCCATAACGGTTGATTAAATGTGATGGGCTACGAATTTGATATTTGAGCAATACAGAAATAAGTGGACTCAAGAGATGATGCACGCGTAGAAACAGATGGTTCTGTCTGATCTGGATTTTGGCCATTCTTTAGCTCACCAGCATGAAATTTTCAGAGAATAGTTCCGTAACACACTGAAATGCATTAGCTATTACAGATGCTAGGCGTTTCACTAATTCGTAAGCATTTTGAGTGATATTTCTCCGGACAGGTGGCCGATTTCTGAAAATAATGAAAGGACACCAAAATTTTTGCATCGTTTCCAGTATCTACATGTCCTTTATCATTTTCTGTAGGCTTTCATTTGTTGATGACCACGAAAAGAATGTGGTTTGGGAAATGAGATGACATTGTATATAAAATGATATTAAATTCACAACAGCAATTGCAATTTCACAGACCAGGATATCGAACTCTACAAACGAAGGACTTCCGAAACTGATTGAATGTAGCATGGTAGTTGACCTGATGCGTACAACTTCCTGGGTTTGAATTGAAACCTCTCATTGAAATTAATCAAATGTGGTAGATAAAATATTGCTGAAAATTTCTGTGGGGATGACTACCTGCCATGGACAACGTATATATTGTAGATTAAGAAGTAGGTATGAAATGAATCTGGAATGTGGGTGCAGTTTCGATTTCATTAAATGAACTCTGTTATCGAACAAACAAGAAAATTACTCATGATGCAGTTCATAAAATCCAGTTATGTGTTTCGAATTCCTCTATCTTACAGTGAGACCTCGGACAGAAAATCACGACCCGGTATCTCCTAGCAACGGTTGCGAAGCGAGGTTCCGAAGGTACGATGACTGTGGCCAACCAATGACGGGACGGCTAAACATTATTCTGTGGGATTGCATTTTGATGGACAACCTGAGGTGAGGAATATGGTTACCGTTTTGCACGTACAATGATTCAGTAGCACTTCACTTCGGAGTATAACGGTGGCGGCGAGCCCGGGAAATGCCATTTTGTGATTTTTTTGCTAGTATGTTAAACGAGCATAATGTCTTGATTTCAACTGCTACTATTATGACTTTTTTGAGCCCACCATTTCTATTAATTTCTTCGAATATTAATTGAAGTAACCAATATGATTCAGGCCTGCCACCCGGTTTTAACCGGAATTTCGGCTTTTTTAAAAAAACTCAATCAAGTAGTAGGAAAATGCTCCCAAGGAACAAATAATTCGCTTCCTATAGCATTTCAGGGGCCATTTCGAGATGGTGAGAGGCCCTTGACGATTTTGAGGGGGGCCCCTCTTGAGATTGTGAAGGTACCTTTTGATATCGTGAGGGGCCCTGTAGGATTGTAAGGGGCAGGGTGTCTGCGCCCCTGGAAAACACCTAGAAAATGAATTTTATCCTGGAAATTTTGAAACTAATTAAAACACTAATTGCAAGTTGTTGAAGTGTTCTATTTTTCCAGATTTTATTCTCCATATCTGTACTTATTTGTTGCAATTATAGCCTTCATTCGCATACAATTTTTTGTTTTTAGAATATTTCAGTGATTGTAATGTCCTATCATAACGTATACAACATGAATGAGACTGAACTGCGTGTTATGGTAAACAATGAACTGTTGTCGAAAATTGTAAATTCCCTCATTAACGTCATGTGGTATGAGGAACTAGGAGCCGTAAACTCCTTTATTAACGCGCGGAATGGCAAACTATGAGCTGTAAACTCCCTCATTAACGTCGTGTGGAATGGTGGACTCGGAGCGTGTGGTATGGGGAACTAGGAGCCGTAATCTAGGATTAATGCTATTACACACTTGATTGCCGTGTGGCAGAATCTACTGACGCAAAATGGTACTGAACATATAACTAATTAGCCACCAGGCTTGTTCCGACTGATCCTAGGCTAATATCGAATATTTTCTTTCCGGCACGTCGTGTGCCAATGAGCTTTCCTCTGTCAATTCTTCTCTATGTCATTCTCTTAAACTGATTGTGATTACTCTCATGCATATGTAGCACATCAACCATTATGTTCATCTTTCTGGCTCTTGGTCTTCCACCTTCCACGGATTCACGCAGCAATGCTTCAGTTTAAATAGGAGAACAAAATAGAGAAAGAGTATAACAACAAATGACGAAAAATATAAGACTTTGCAATGAAATGTGACTACAGATATTCCGTTAATGTTACATTTTATTGTTAAGTCGTTAATTTCTCGCTATTTATTGTTAAACTCTTTCTCTATTTTGTTCTCCTCAATCCGCAAGCTTTAAATTTGTTACGATCGATTATATGTTCTTTTTTTATAATTATAATGTAGCCGTCTGATGCATGTATTAGTATTATTTATTTAGAATCACCTGCGCCATAAAAATTCAACCAATTTCACGCCACTTTTCAAATTTTTTCGTCAATGTTAATTTTATGGTGTGCAAGCTCCTTTGGGTAGATTTTTCCTGGAATTTTTCTTTTAAATTTGACGCGTGCATTTGAGCAAAATTTCCTTGCAGAAAGTCTGGAAATTTTCGTTCAAATTTGACCCCCTTTTTTGGTAAATTTCCCTGGAAAACCTGGAACATGAATTTTACCGTGGAAATCCTGGAAATCACCTGGAAATTTTCATTCAAATTTGCGCGGACACCCTGGAGGGGGTCCTTTTGGGATTGTGAAGGGGCCCTTTAAGATTGTGAAGGACCCTTTTGACATGGTGAAGGGCTCTTTTGAGATTGTGAGGGGGCCCTTTTGAGATCGTGAGGGGCCTCTTGAGATCGTAAGAGTTTCTTCTAGATTGTGGAGGGACCCTTTTGAGATCGTGAGGTGTTCTTTTATATTGTGATAGGGCCATTTTGAAATCGAGAGAGAGACCCCTTGAGATCGTAGGGCCCTTTAGGATCGCGATGGTTTCTTATAGATTGTGAAGCTCGTGAAGTGGCCCTTCAATTTTAAACAACAATGAATTTCAAAGCAGGTGCTTTTCAAAAATCGGCGAAACACTTGATCAGAAGATCATTCTACAGTTCCAAGAAATAATTTTAGGTTGGAATGCGTGACGAAAAAGTTGTACTACGTTCGTATGGAGTTTTGATTCCTTTGATTTCTACAAAATGCGCCTTTCAAGAGGCGTGCTAGAAAAAGAAAAGTATGAAAGAGAAATCTACCATAAGTTTCGGAAATACAAGGAAGTGACGAATGGAATATGCGATAAACTGATTGCAAAAGCGTTAACAATTCGACTAAGACACCAACGAAAAATGAAATCTTGCTATCAACTGCATAAGTTATTAAGCAGTACCTTCGTATTGAGCCATGGCGTCTGAGCTTTAAATCAAGTAGCTTTCATAATTCTTTGTTAAAAATATTTAAGTGTCATTGTTTTTTCATTTCTTATGTTTGAAAGACAAAGATGAGAGAAAATGGTTTTATTTGAATCATGCCGACCTACAAGCACTTTTCAGTCGGAACTGTAAACGTTTTTTGGCTTCTTAGCGTCATAACATTGCCTGTGCCACTTGTAAGAATCAGCATATTCCCGCCTAACCATCAGTATGTGGAATGCTTGGAATTCGGCACTCATATTCGTGCTATTTGCATTTCCTTTTGCAAATATATCCATTTTTTGAAAACGATCTTCTACACAATGATTTTCAACTACATGCAGTTAATCAAATTGTAATCTCTGTATTTCGGATGAAAGATTTATCTGCATGGATTACGACTATTTACACGCATACTGACTGCACGCCTTAAAAATTCCAGTGCACTACATCTCGTATTGCATAAATCAAATATCTCTCTCATCTCTTAGCCTTTATACCTTCGTGGTCTGGGCATCATTTTTAGACAAAAAAGCATGGTGTCTGTCATGTGAGAGAGCTGATATTTTAGTCTTTCAATTCATGCTGTGACATGATTTAATTTTTTTGTGAACGTGGGTGGATGTTGCTTTACTTTTGAACTTTTTTTTATAATAATAAATTTTCTTTCCTGTAAGATAGAGGATAACCCACGGTGAGCCCAACTCACATTCCTATCAATTTATTCTCTCACTGATCATTCTTCAAATTTTTGAACGGCAATTAGCGTTAGTTAGTGGCAATTAGTTTAGATTCAAAAAGAAAGCAGTTGTTAACACTGCAACATTAGTACTTTATACAGTTAATCCTTCTACTTGCTCACCATCTGCCCGAACACATGTAATTCTTCGTCAGCATCGCAAGATGGCATGTCTCTACACAATCGCTCGTCTATCTGTTGAAAAACGGTGCAATTTCGTTTTCCAGTTCATCCAAAGCTATGAGAAATGAATTGACATGACTCCAATGACAAGTTCCTTAACGTGCTGAAGCGAAGAAACTGTCACAGGCATTGAATGTGGTAGAACGGAAGCCATTCCAGGCTGTCATGGACGGTCAATCCCTATTTAGGAATGATTGTGAAACTAATTTACGATCGATCGCAGTAGTGCCTGCCACTCCCACCTGCAAGAAGATCGGCTCCTATCCTCAGGACATTACGTATCACTTATACAGCATCGGAAAAAACCGAGGAAGCCGTTTACCATTCATTGTCAGTTTCACTAAATAAAAAGGCTCAATTGCGCTTCATAAGGAAAATAACCAGCCAAGCTTTAGACTGGCGTGATTCCAAGATTTTGTGTTAAGTATTTCTTGTGACCAGACCGCTCCGCAACAGCAGTCTCCAAACATAGAACAGCTGAACCGCAATTCCCAGTGCTTCAATGAAAAATCTTCACATTAAAGACGATATCTTGTATCGTTGACGTCTTGGTATGATTAATAAAAAAATGAGAGCTGCACGAGAATAATGCCTTTTAATTAGAATGTAAAAGTTTTGAACGAAATGAAGTTTATTTTATGAAACATGTGCCTGATTTTTTTCGTTATGGGCGGGGAGTCTTCAGTAAAACATTCTAAACTAGCCTAAAAGCAGCTCTTGAAAAAGTAGTTTTCGAGACTGCATTCGAAGCGCATCTGGCAAAACAGAGATTGAAAAAGCTCATTGCCATATTAGCCATTTATTTACTTTGCTGACTGAGGATCTCATTGGCATCTTTAAAACAAAGACCCAACTTCTGCATGTAAGCTTTTCAAAACAAATTGGATTGTGGGATATCGAATGATCGTAATCTTTTTTACTTTAAGGAGCCCTTCCGATTTGACCATCCCGGTTTTTATTTGATAACATCCCCCTTAATTGCACATCTGGATAAACACGTAATGAGTACAAATGAATTTGTTTCTTTTTCATGGTGAATTTCTAAAATGATATTGTCTGAGGGCGATGGGTTAAGTCGTATGCATCCGCTAATGATGAAGCTTTGCAAATAAGATGTTGCAACTTAACAAAATGAACGTTTGGCTATTCCCATCGAAGTCGATGGGTTGACTATGACTAATACGTAAACGTCGTCATAGCGCAAAAATGGCGTAACTCCAAAAACGCATGATCGAGAAAATCACACGAAAACCGTTTTTTTCCTCTGAAAAAATCTAATAAACACGACAAATAAATACCATTGTAATAGAGGACACCATCACAACTTCGAATATATAACTTCTATGCCCAATGAAAGCATCTGTTCTGACAAAAAGAAAGTTGGCAAAAATAAGATACGGCCATTTTCCTTCTGAAAAAATCGTCCGTCAATGTATGATTACGCCATTTTCTTATTAGCATTTTATGAGTTTTCTGTTACTTTGCAGGCCTTTTTTTGCCATAAGCTTGGTGAAAATAGACGCATAATTTTTTTTACATGGACCGCATTTAACACGATAGGCCTAAAGAAATATGTTGACTTAATTAAAAATAATAAGAGTCATTAATCTGAAAGGGACATTAAAGTTTATTGAAAACCATGGAATAATGATTCCTTAGAGTTAATTATCAGAAGTCCAACTAATCCGGAAATGCATGGTTTCGTAGTTTGTCATTATCCTGAATTCTACAGGAGGATAGGGTAGCGTTGCAGTACCTTTAGTCTCACAGCTCAATTGTTGCTTATCTGATTAGCTACTTTCTTCTGCTCGTAGATAATACCTTAGGCCATAATTTACTGAGTTTCACCTACCTATACGATCGCGAAGCCTATAAATTATCCTATGAATAAAAAGGCGATTATTTTAGCGGAATTGTGTAACATGCACATGTATGATTCATCAGAAAATGTCTGATGTTTCATATACAAATCCACTTAACACGGAACAATGTGTAAAAATCACAACGTAAAAAAAACGAGAACAGGAGTGCAGTATTCACAACCACTGGTTAAGAACAAGTTGGTGGGTAGAAAACATTTGTTGTCTCTCCGTGCTTCTTTAGTGCTATTTGCTCTTACAAAATAGTGCTTCCCATATTTCCGCACATTCTCCATCGTCTTGCCGTACAGTGCGTTCACCATCAACTTGTGGAGATTGCGGCGCATTTTCGTGGTTGCCTTGGCGCGTTCTTGCGTATGGTATTGAACATAGGTCTTGGTAGTGAAATTCTAAATTTAGCAACATCCGTGAAAGTCTCTACGAGCTATCAGTCTGTCTGTGCTGCGTGTTGAACAGCCGGTATTGTCGGTTGAAATCAATCAGCTGTTATCCGCGGCCAGATAGAACAAACCCCTGCCGGACGAATTTTCAATTATTGATTTTTTGATCACGTGACTTGTGTCGTAGCTATCCGTTGTCGGAATTCCGCTATCGTGACGTTGACCTGATTGCGTCGATCGAAAATGGATTCATTTGACGATCTAACAGGATCTATTTCTTTTGATAAGGCCAGACGAATGTCTAGTAAACAACTAAACAAATTGAGCAAAGCCCAACTTTCAGAGGCCTTAAAAGATGCGATTGCTAATGCGGATAAAGCAAATAAAACAATTAATTCGGATAATAAAGAATCTATAAAAGAGATGATGCTAGAAGTAGTCAGAGAAATAAGAAATGATCTAATGAATGAGCAAATGATGTTCTTTCAAAACATTGAGAAGAAATTGAAATCCGAAATAAGTTTCATGTCAGATCATATCAACTCAATCAAAAGTGACATTGAGGCCAAAATCTTGAATGAACTTAATGAAAAGAATAAAAGGAAAAACAATTTGATGATATTTGGATTGCCTGAATCTGTCTCATACCGGCCGATGAGCGAAAGCAACAGGACACGCTTATGATTGGAAAATTATTAACTAATCTTGGACAAAGTAGCTCCGATTACAAAAGTTTTCATCGTCTTGGTGTTCAAGGGACTAGAGTAAGACCAATCAAAATTACATTTGCATCCTTTGATGCCAAAACTGATGTTCTTCGCTCAGCAGTAAAACTTTCTAAATTGGACAGAAATCATGAATTCCGCCATGTCTACATTAAACACGATCTTACGCCTGACGAACTTCTTGCTGATCAGGCTCTTCGATCTGAGCTCAAACAAAGGCGTGATAAGGGTGAAAACGTAGTAATTCGAAACGGGAAAATAGTTCATCGACTAATGACTACCGCTAGGTCTGATGTTTGACTACCTTCACTTCTTTGTACGAATACCCGATCAGTGATGAATAAATTGGACTTAATACATGGTACTATTCAGCAGAAAAACATCAATTGTTTTGTCGCCACAGAATCGTGGGCTTAATGATATGATAACCGACGAATCTACTCTGTTGTGCGGACTATACCATCTTTCGTGATGATCGAAAACTTCGTATGGGTGGTGGAGTATGCGCATGGATTAATACTCGGCTCCGACCAAAGCAAGTTCAAATGTCGACGAACACCTGATGAATTGAATGCTTGATCATAGAATTGACATGTGCTTCGATATTTCTAATTTGTTGTTATGTTCCTCCCATACCATCGCGACGAAACAGTAATGTTATCTCCTCATTTCTCATCGATGAAGTTGATCGGCTCTTGCGCTTGAACTCTCATTATAAAGTTATTTTATGTGGAGATTTTAATCGGTTAGATATGACTGATATTTGCAACATATTGTGATTTATGTAACTTGTACGATAAAACCTACATATGGAGATGCGCAGTTGGATTACATCCTCATTTCTAGTGACATCGCATCTGACTACAAAGTGTCAGCAGCTCCACCATTTGATCGTTCTAAGGTTCCTCATATTTCTCTTCTCGCTGAGTCTAATACTCATTCTTCATTACAATTGGCACTGCAACTTTATGTCCAGTATTTGATCTTCGCTTTTCTAATGTACAAAGTTTTGTAAATGAACTGATGAAAGTAAATTGGAATACTATGTATAGTTCATATATGTCCTTGGATGAAAAGTGTGACATGTTTCATTGTATTTTAGCTTATGTTTTTTGATTTGACGATTCCAGTAATCTATGTACAAAAATCTAACAAGGATAAACCTTGGATGACTCCGGTGATCAAGTCCTTAATAGATCGACGATGGAATGCTTATCGCAATCGAAACTTGCCTCTTTACGACCACCTAAAGATAAAGACAAAAGCCGAAATACAAAAGGCAAAACGGCGATGGATTGTGAAGACATCCTCAACTGATTTATGGCACGTAGTTCACTCCACAATAGACGGAAAGTCTAAAAATGCCTTGTCATATATCCTTCATCAGTATCCTGATAGCGAAACAGCAGCAAATGCGATAAACAATGCTTAAAGAGTGTATTCCTAGAGACTCGGCCTTTCCCTGATATTCCATGTAATGACGACTGGCACATTACTATCAATGTTGACGAGGTTTTTCGATCCCTGAATTCACTGGACACTACTAAAAGTTCGCCGGATATTCCGGTATCGCTGTACAAGCATTTTGCTCATGTCTTATGTCAACCTTTTGGCCTACTTATTCAATCTCTCTATTGATCAGAGAATCGTTCCGAGAAATTGGAAAATTGGTTGTGTGATACCTGTCCCGAAATGTAAAAGCCCTTGTCTCGATGATATAAGACCAATAAGCTTATTGACAACACCAGCTAAAGTATTGGAGCGCATAATCTTGGTCAAATGAAAGAAGAGCTGCTTCAACACTATGGCAGAAATCAATTTGGGTTCCGTCCGAATTCTTCCACAACATGTGCTCTCATTACCCTAAATGACCATATCAGCAAATATCTTGGAGAAATCAAGTGTTAATGCAGTGCAATTGGTAACGTACGATATGTCAAAAGCCTTCGATAGAATAAGATCTGACTTGATTATAAGGCGTCTCATGGAAACTCAAGTGCCACGTCAATTTATTGCTTGGGTGGCAAACTACTTATTAGACAGACGGCAGTATATTTGCATCGATAATGCCTTAAGTGACATGGCTTGTGCTACGTCAGGAGTCCCTCAAGGATCAATAATTGGTCCATATCTATTTTCGTTAGTGATGGGATCCTTTGAATCACATAGCAGTGACAATCTACTAATTAAGTTTGCTGATGATTGTACTTGGTGTTTCCCATTATATGCGGATGGCGACAAAGTGCATGTGTTATCAGAGCATCACCGATTTATCAACTGGTGTAAAGATATGGACCTCACTCTGAACCTATCGAAATGTAAGACAATGTGTGTGAGTAGCAGAAGTTCCTCTAATCCAATTGCTTTAAACGGAGTTCAGCAAGTTTCTCACTCAAACTTTTGGGTGTCACTTTTAGTTCTGCTCTATCATGGAAATTGCATTTTGATAATGTGATACTATCGGCTTCAAGGAAACTGTATGGATTGAGCAAGCTTAGAAGCTTTGTGACAAAAGAGTGATCTCATACGCTTATACAATCAACTGTAAGGATTTCGCTGGAATACGCCAACCCCTTGTTCACGAACATTACTGCCAACGACAAGTCTCGGTTATGCAAAGTTCAAAATCGTTTTCATCGATTGTTATGTGGGACTGATTGTACCAGTGTGTGCATGCCCTCTTTAGACCTTCGTCGACATAAGCAGACATTAAAGCTTTTTCGCAAAACCCTTTCTCCCAAACACGTCCTTCATCGACTTTTGCCGCAGAGATCGACACGAACAAATAGGTTTCTCTTCCCCATCACAAAAAGCGCATATCGGAGAACTGCTTTTGTCGCTTATTGTGTTTCTTTTTATAATGATGATGTTGTGCGTTAATGACTTGTACCGACCCACTACATATGACTTGTAATTTTGATTTCAATTTGGAAAATATAAACATTTATTATTATTATAGGGGCGAATATACGGTTCTTGGTTGAAGGAGATCCCGTAATGAACCTTGGTGATATGTAAGCCCTTCTCCACATAATACTTGAGAGCAGCGATATGTACCACATACTCTTTGCGATTTTCGTGCCTCATCATTAACTTGTTGGCTGAGTGAAAGGGTCGGTTCCCGTTCAACTCTTGCCATAGTTCTTGCATATAGGGAGACATGTCCTCCCATTTCGCTGTCCCGCGGTAAGGAGCCAACGGTAAATCTTCCGTAGCATCTTGGACGTGTGGGGGATACTCTAAATCGACGCACAGTACATGACCTGTGGTGCCATTGACATTGTATCGTCTCACCCATTCGTCGTTGATGTCCACCAAGACCTCCGGTCGTACCCAGGCAAAACAATCCTTCGGCAAAGGTCCCATCATGGCCTCACCGTATAAATTGTTCGCATCGATATAAAACAGGTGAGTACCTTCTTCTGCTTGCGCGCGGTGCTGATTCAACAATGTCATCCCTCCACGAATCCCTGCTTCAAACACGCGGTACATATCCACGTCATGCAATTTCTCCAACTTGACCTGTGTCTTTTTAAAGAAAATGAATAGGTCAAGCCAGGTGTGCCGAAATAGTGGATGGGGTCCAATGCAGACACGTCGCGTATTTCACTTCGAAAATGTTCGAAGATGTCTGCGAGCAAGGCTACATCCACTGTCAAATAATAGTGGATATAATCTTCAAAACGTGCTGCACCCCGTCTCTGTCCACGGCCTTTTGTGCCACAGCATTACTCATCCTCTTCCAACTCCTTCTCACTCAAATTCATTGTAAATGCTTCCTTCGGAGGCAATTGAGTCTCGTGCGATACGATCCCAGCAATCAAAGTATGTATAGGGAAAATATCTTTTCCGAATAGATGTGTGATCGCCAAATTCGGATAGACGTTGCTCAATATGTGATTTGAGTGAGGAAAAGTCACTGATAGTCGTTGACAAATTGTTTAGAGAGTCTTTCAAAAACTGACACGAATCGATGAAATCGGAGTTTATGATAGGGTATTGGATGGCATGGAAATAAAGATGGTCTCTCCCAACGTCTTGTCTCCTGACACATAAATGGGGTCGATTCTTATACATTATGATCCAAACTTGGTAAACCCTTGTACAATCACCTGGTGACTGTCAAGATCCCTTCCAATTGTGAAAACAAGATGTTTAATGGTGTTCCGGGATTGACGTCGTCGCAGGTTACATGCATTGCACAGGGTTTTGCAGATATTTGCCCGTGATATGATCGTGAGTCTCCCACTCTTTGTCGTAGGCCCATTCTTTTTCCACCTTTGCTTCTGGGGTTTTACATCACATCCGCACATGTTACATTTGAGCTGTCTGTTTCATTTAGTCCCGCATATCATCCTCGTCAGCAGTCATGTTACGGTTTGTCGCTTTCATGTGATCAAAACATAGACCAGATCACCTGTCTGATGTGTGTAATAAAGCAGGAATAGCACTCATCCCCCTTATGGATCACCACCGATTCTTTCTTGTCCAGCGCCGGATGCTCACACCAACATAGGATCCCACATTACGCTGCCGTATGTTTCTTGGACACGGAATCAATCATGCTCTCAATGTCCGCATACATCACGCGAGAGGGGTTGAGTGGTTTCGCGTGGTCGATAAATTCGTGCGGTTTCGTATCTTCCGGGGTTGTTTCCATCTGAAAAAATCCTCCATAACATTTGGCTTGATGTTCCAGACGTTCTTTGTGCGCCATATCCTTTGTCTTTCCATACTTCATCCCCTTCTCGTAGAAATTGAAACGTAAGCTCCATAACTCGCATGTTTCAAATCGTTTCACTTGCGTTTGGCTCATATTCCGATACCACATGCGAGCACATTTCTGAAAATCCGTCACGGGACGAAAATGTCCAGACTGGTCCTCCATAGCGTACCGCGTCACCATCACCAGATGACCGATGCGTGTGTTCTCCTTCACAGCTAGACGGACCGGGTATAATTGGCCCCAAATCCTTTACTGTCATGCACGTGGATTACGAAGAATGATATTGTTCTTCTTTTCGAACTCCTGAATATCCCGTGTATTCATCAATCCCTCTGACGTCATCATGGAAAAGTCTAGATGATAATACTGGTTCAAATTCAACTTGCGCACTGCAGGAAGTCGATTCTGATAAATGTCATAGGATGTCTTGATGGGGGAATCAACACGTTCACGACGTCGAGGAATGTGATTGTCTTGGTAGGCCAGTGCATAGAGGACACTGTCTTGAAAACAATGTGATGTATACGTGTTGCACTCAAACACACATATACCTTTGCAGAGCTTGATATCTCGGTGAATAGGAATCGGTGCGCCCATGCGAAAATTAGGGAAGGAACTTGTTTGAACTAGTAATTCCAAAACTTCCTTCACCGCAAATCCTGATCCGTCTTCTCGATAGTCTTCAATAAATTCTTCAAACTTTGACACCATGTCACCGAACCATGTATCAAAGTTACGTGCTTGGACACCTTCGTGAATGTATGAGGGTGTGGTGATGTCTCTCACTTCCTCTTCGCCAGTCGACATATCCATCTTGGCAAACCTGAGTCTCATACTCACAAACACTTTCACATCCTCGTGGGGGTGTTGTTGCACAATGACACGATACAAGTCCGCATACATTGAATTTAAATATACCTTCCATTCATTCGTGGCTTGATGAGGGGTAAATCGATAATTATATCCGCGACCGTCCATGATCCGTTCTTCTTCCACAGCTGCACCGCCCTCTTGCATGAACTCAAACAGGTAGGGACACAAATGTTCATCCCATCCTTCCGCTTCAGCATTCACCACTGTATCGCAGTAGCGACACCGTCCCACACACGCATGCTTATGGTACGCCTCTACGTCGAAACTTCCGTCGCAATCCAGACACAGCAAGTCATTATCATCACCATAATTAAACGCGCGGCAATCGTGTTCGTCTCCATACCATTTACAGCACGTCCAACAATAGTTGCGACCCGTCTCCGCTGCTCCATGGTCAATACAGTCTTGAAAGCGAGAGAAGGACTGACAGCAGAATTCACACGTGTACTGCATGGTTAGAATGAGAATGATTTTCTCTGACAGCGCCTTTCCTTATATACCCTGCTGTGACTCATCACACGTGCTCGGCGCCGCGTGCTCCGATTGGTGCTCCGTGCTCTTACCCCAAGTGCGCCGATGCGTGGGCGTGTGCTCCGTTTCCTGTCCTCTTCGCTACCCGTGCTCTGATGCGTGGGCGTGTGCTCCGATGAAAGAGCAGGGCATGACCTTTCGTCAAATTGGGGTGAAAGGGGCTAGATCTGGCTACTG
>CAJQUW010005535.1:0-141388 GCA_907163375.1 Prostheceraeus crozeri | reverse complement strand
TTACAATAGTCAATCACCATCGATGGTTTCATAATAGGATGATTGCGTCTACTAAACTTGCCAGTATCGACGATAGAACAGTCATGTAGAGTAGAGAGCATTGAAACAATCTTTGTCTTCTTCTTCTGAGGGTCACACCACTTCATATAAACTATTCCATTATTTTGGAATCCCGTGGCAAGAACCTTTGGCAAGATTTCCAAGTATAGGAAGTAGCTTTCTGCTGGTTCTCACACAGTTCCATACGCGTATGTCTTGTAGCGAGGAAGAAGTGAAAACAGTTCCGGTGAAGAGAAGAAGTTATCAATCACAGCATGGTAGCCCTTCTGCAGCTGAATTTTGGTACCACTGGCAAGCGAATTGTAAGGTTTATCTAAACCCGAAACACTTTCACAAGAATAGTTCGTGCAATCCCCGACATATATCTCTAAGTTGAAAACGTAGTTTTTTGAGTCTGCAGCAACATAGACTTTCATGCCAAATCGCTCACGCTTCGGAGGAATGTACTGCTTCCAACCTAGTCTCCCTTTGAACAATTCCAATATTTCATCAACCACCAAAGTCTTTTGAGGAGTGTAGACTTCTTGCACCCTTGCTCTTAGAGCATCAAGTAATGGTCGGATCTTGGAAAGCTTGTCACTCTCGTCTAGCAATTCGTTGTTGTTAAAATGAAGAAATCGACGCATTTGCAAAAATCGGTCTCTGCTCATTAATCGCGAGAAAATCGGTGTTGACAATTTCAAATCAGTACTCCAATACGATTTCAATGATGGTTTGTGTGTAATACCCATCAAAAACCCCACAGCAATATATATATATATATATATATATATATATATATATATATATATATATATATATATATATATATATATATATATATATATATTTAGACAAGTAACCTGGCAATTGATAATTTATCAAATCTCAACAGATGTAACCACCACGAGACATGTTTCGGCCTTTTGGGCCTCATCAGTCGTGGGTAGGTTTGAACCAGCGACGTTGGAGCTAGAGGACGTGCAAAGCATACCCTCTAACCACAAGGCCACCGGACCATCTGTTGAGAGCGTGAATTAGCCAGGAAGGCACTGCTTTAACGCAGGCACGTGGAGGGCGGACTGCATTCTGCATCACTTAATACCGCATCCGAGATTGAGGCGCTTCACGCAGGCGCTACTCATTACATGTTTAGACAAGTAACCTGGCAATTGATAATTTATTAAATCTCAACAGATGTAACCACCACGAGACATGTTTCGGCCTTTTTTTTATATTATTTATATATATATATATATATATATATATATATATATATATATATATATATATATATATAGTTCATCTCTGGTCAATTCCTTTAATTTTTTAGTGTACAAGAAGGCATTTCTCGATTTGGATGCATATCTTTGAGTTGCTGAGCGTAGATATTGTTTTGATTCGATATACATGTATTGTTGAACATTGCATCAGTAAAATATAAACAAAAATATGAATAGATAGATGGATCAGTGTCATTCATGTCAACTTTTATACCAGGATTGGCTAAGAAAGGAAAATTTCGCTTTGTGTTGAAATCAGTATCACTGTCTATAGGCTGCCAATTTTGCAGTAAAATATCACTGTTTTCATCATTGCTAACATTCAGTTCATCATCTGATTGCTCTGACTCGAAACCATCACTATCGCTTCCATTGTCAACACCACCGTCATCTCGCAAAACTTCTGCTATAACTTGGTCGATTGACAGGGGCCTCGGCATCTCAGCTCGATGGATAGAGATTTCTGATTTTGAAATATCTGTGCATCATGTTTTACACGTGAGATTTTCTTGATCGTGAGAATTTCTATCAGATATCTATCTTCATCCAAAACAAATTAGTATGCTTCAATGTAATTGACACTCTGTAATCGATCTCGATAATATTTGAAATTTTCTCACGTCAGTCAAGCTCCAGGGAGCAGTCATGCTATTGTACATCACACATTGCCAAAGATTGCTATAGCCGCCGCTGGCTAAGATATCTAAACTGCCTGGGAATTCGTCATCAGTTTGATAAAACATTGCAGTGATTCTCTAGAAACATGCTCAATTTGAACGAATATGGTCAAATTATGCATCATCGAATATAAAACGAATATACTCGGACTTAGGAGTAATTGCATTGTCTTCTAATCCGAATAAAACTCGTGCTTAGGACTGTCATTAAGGAAGATGTAAACTGGCGCAGGATTTATTTTACCTCTCTCGATACGCGCTAACTCGTGCTTAGGACCATGGCAACATCTGTTGCCAGATACACCGGAATTTGATAGTGACATCTGCATACGAGTATACTCGGGCTTAGTCCTTCAGCAAACACGCTCTTGCATAGACGCCGGCTGCACTTCCCTAACGATCGGTGCGAGTTAACTCGTGCTTTGTCCTTTCAGTTAGTCCAATGCGCAGTATGCCGTCCTTAAGGGGTTAATATAATCACACAGTGTTCGCTGCAAGCCATGAGGATCTGAAAACAAAAGTCAAAATCTTTAAAATACTCTCCTGAAAAGTAATGATTTTCGACTTAAGACAGTTTGCATTACGGCCGACGATTTGCTTGATGTTTCATTTCACTATGGAGAAAATGGTAGGCATGTCCATGTATCCGAGACATTTTTGGCTTTGACGACTTTTCATATTTTTTATAATTCGATCAATTGAAGCAAGTAAACACATTTTGATTGTATTTGAAATTGCAGCTGATTAGTTGATTCAATACTTTGGTTGAATTGGTTGGTCAAGACCACGGGAATGCTCGTTGTAGCTTATGATGTCTGATGTGTTTTAGATGCATGAATGCCCGTAGTCCTTAGATAAACAGATATACATGTACATCAACAACTTTATATATCAGTCCTTCAACAACTCGTTGCTATACCGGAACATCAATTGACATTCAGTAACAAATTCAATTTTCATCAACGGTAACGCTCGTTTCCTTGATTTACCACTTTGCTGCAACATAGCAGTTATTTATCATTGTCATTATTGTCATTTATCATTTTATATCTAAACAATGACTTGAGAAAGTTTAATTTTGATGCATAAGTGAATATAAGTCACAGTTCCAAGTCTATTTTGGAAAAATATAATATTCCAGATTTGTCATAACATTCCAGAACTGTTCTTTAAAGAGTAAGGAAAATAATTACCGGCAACTTATACATAAAGTTCAAACTCTACCATACATCAAAACAACCTCCAGAATCATGTATTCTAGTCTGTATGAATTTTGGAAGCATTGCGTATTCCTCAATTGATCTTTTATAGAATTATCACAATCTTGAATAATTTCACTACATGGGATGGTTTATATAACACGTGGAGCTTAGAGATGCAATGAGTAATGAATTTCAATGGAATCTATAGGGCCTCGGCCTAAAACTCGAACATTTGACAATGGATAGTGGATAATAGCTTGATAAGCTAACTGCACGCGATGAATTTTGATCGATGTAGGTACAGCAGCACTCGCGCTTGGTCTTGGGATACATCGTTGAAATGAAAACTTGATGACAAGTTTGGGGAGCTCATTATTCCAGACTCTCATACCTAAGCTCGGGGTCATCAATATAAACTCAAGAGATTTGAATTTAAACTTTGGAGGAGAGAGTTCTCAATTGACGTTGCAAGACATTCGAATTTCCTTTAGAATTCATTCATGGGAATGTTTTGATATTCAAAATAACAAAACATTCTATATGTAAACTTAATAAATGAACTAATATTTTGGGAGCGGCTTGAAATGGGTTAATATTAATAATACTTGGACTGATTCAGTTAGCTTTCACGTTTCTACATTTTCTGATCTTGTATGATACTTGTTAGACTATTTCCGTGCTTACATGTATTTTGAAATGTCTTTGTAGTATCGTACTTTCTTTGTTTTCCCTCGTATGTGCTTTGATTTATATGATTTTCATTAACTTTGTAAGAAAATGGAAACATTACTCTCTCTCTCTTCTCTCTCTCTCTCATTTGTAATAAATTGCCTGATGCGATAGAAAGAGCAAAATATCACAATAAGCTTCATGATGCTGTATAGAGGAGTCACAGTTTTATTCAAGAAGAAAATAAAACTTTCTCAATAATAAATAAAACTTACCTAATGAATTCAATTAATTGATCTAAATACATGCACATGAATAAGTTGAATTCTAACCATAGCCCGAGACTCGATGATTCTATATATTTCTAACACAACTCTCGATAATGACTTTCATTGACCCTAAAATCTATTGTTTGCCTGGGTCTGAACTAACAAATCCATGTGGCCGTCTGGAAAGCATGAGCTATTGACAAACTTTGAAAAAGAAATGATTCAAAGATTTGAAATCGTTACTACATGTGACATTTATAATAAGTTACACATTGTATACTTGGAAATCTGAAATGAAATTCTACAGGAATAAGCCTACCTCATTGATGCAAATCTTCTCAAATAAATATTTATTTTTCTACACAGCATTTGCATTAATATATGTATTAATTAAATGTAACTATTCATTACTCTTGTAACGGCTGAGTCCGAGTTAACTCGTATCGAGCATTATCAACAGTTGACTGGTGACGGTGACAATGTAGTACAACAGGAAACTAAGCCCGAGTTAACTCGTATCGTCAGGACGGGAAATATCACTGACGCCGCATTCAGCAGTTGACCTTCAGAAACTGAATCCGAGTTAACTCACATTGGTAGGACAGGCAACTATCACTGGCAGATAAAAATGTCCCCTCCACTGTTCACGAATACCGAGTTGACTCGTTTTTGGCATGAAGTGACTGAATTCCACATTTTCGATAGTTCTACAATGTTCATAGCTAATATAAAGCCGAATTCAATATTACCGGATAAACATGACCTTTTACACTGAAATGGCAGGATTACCTTTTGAGAATGAACAGAAGTCATTGAAATTTTCTTGGATACATTAATAGCACACATTCTTTAATATTCAAAGATATCCTTCAAGGCGACGCTTGGGAGAATTTAATATCTATAAATAGAGTGCAGCTTGCGCTACAAACCTGATTACAAATTAAAGTGGCCTAGATAATTTACACAGATTTGTCATATTGTCTTTGAGTCAGGTCGTATAGGAGAAGTTTTAGATCATGACTCAAGCGAGTCAATGCCGATCAGGTAGCTAATGCTGTTTGACAACATTCTTGAAAAGAAGATGAGAGTGAAGAAGATGTAAATATCGATAATCTGGTGTTGGAGAAGAAAGCGCATTTACTTCATTATTGGACAGAATGTAATTTCCCTCATTCTGTTGCATCGTATTTTTGTCAACGACGCAGATTTTGAGACTTGAGAAAGGCTTTAGATAACTCCTCTGATCACGCATGATTACGCACAATTTAAGCACAGTCATCTTGCTCAGGATTTAAACAAAATCATGATCAGTGCTTTAACCACATGTAAGCAAAACATGATGTTTAGAACTAAACTTTTTCATTAAATTTCTCTGAAAGGATTGTACTTTGTGCATAAAATTCAACATCTCAACAGCAAAAGATAATTCAGCTATCTCTCTTCAGAAACACAGAGAGAACTACCTAAATTAGTTCGGTTGCTGCGCACAAATCAGAGCACCGAGTGAGCTCGGGCTCAGTTTCTCCCTCCCTCTGCAACGTGGTCAGTGATATTGCACTTTTCACTCGCTACGAATTAGTAACTCGGACTCACTGAAATTCAGTGCGGTAGGTATATGGAGTAGACACCGTAGTGATCGAAGTTTTCAAAGATGAGCGACACTGTTAGGTATCCTTCACTAGGGTCAAACTACGCACACAATCTAGATAATTAAACATAAAGAGGAAAGGAAGACGCTAAAGGGAGAAAGTAAAGTAAACTAAGTACACTGCAAATGGAAAAGGTGTGACCGAGGTCTTTATGGGGTCTTCATGTCCTATAAAAAGGGTCTATACCAGCATGTATGGTGAACCTGAAAGGTCTGACATGGTTCACCTTAAGGTACATTAGACAGGAAGACCCATAAAAAAAGGTCCTTATGTTGTTCACCGGGGGACTGTAACTTTAGACCCTTTTCTTAGTATCTATAATTAGACCTTTATGCTTACTTTGCGAGGTATAACTATTGACTCATTTAATCTTATCATCATAATTAAAATGATATAATACCATCCAGCACTTTATTTGCTACATAAGATAACTTTGCGACTGTTTCCAGGAATACAACCTCATTAGAAATATAAAAGTTTACAGATCAGAATATTTTGTATATTCGCGCAAATTTCATAAATTTCATATCTGCTATTCAGATTAGATGCTGCAGTCGATTCAGTCGGTGCCAGAATCAATGCATCCGACGGAGGACAAGCAAGTCATTTTTCCATTTCTGTCGATTTTTTCGCACAACTTCTGGTATTGATCATTGTTCAATTTTTGATGTGCAATAGTCCCAACAGATGGATCAGCATAATGAGATGAGTACATACGTTTGAGGAATGAGAAAACGCAATGACAAAGCTCCATCTGAAAGATAATCAAAACAATGGCAAATGTTAATTCAAACTGTCACGAACGATCATTTAAATTTAATATAAAAATACGCATGATAGTCATTTATGGTAAAAAAACCCAAGCATTCCTCCGTTCATGCTTTAATGACCGATAAAAAGATGAAGCAAAAAAGTATATACACACGGTAAAAAGGCCAGTAGGCCTACTTCGTGCCACATTCACTTAACAAGGCTATATCTCAGTTTAACTGCACCGGCAAAACTTATACATTTGTAGTTATGTTACGCAGTTGACTGCGAATTTTAATCTTCTGAAAGTATGATTTGAAAACTATATGAGATGTAACTTTGAATGTACATGTGCATGTATATTCACATCTGTAGCACTGCACAACATACCTTCCAGAAATATTCATGAAGCATGATATATATCTTGTTCTAGGATTTTGGAAACCGGTAATTTTTTGCTAGTCGAAAACCGGTTTTCGAATATTGAGGAAGATATATTCGAAAAACCGGATACCTAAAAACCGATTTTTTACAAACCCTTTCTTGAACTAATTCGACTACGCACATTTAAAATCTCGTGTCAAGTTTTTTGATGAATTCATTTTCACAAGATATTTTGCCTCTTTTGTTTATAAAGTGTTTTGATAGCTATCACCAATTTTAAAAAATCCGGATTTTGACACTTACTCCATTAACCGTTTAGTGTCCAACGTTCCACTTGTGGAACATTTTTTGAATTGTGATTTTGATGCATAAGGGTTGTCATAATCGATGATCATGAAATGTGTTTTAGTCAAGCACGATCAATTCTATAGTTTTTTCTAGTCGAAGCGAGAAAAAAAACTGGGAGTGGTATGTCCGGTCTATCAATTTTTTCAAAATTTTGATTTTTTTGTGCTTTTTGGTGATTTAATTTTTAACTCGCATTTTGTACATGAAAACCTGCAGTTCAATGCACCCAAGTCGGTATACATAAAGACGACACTACTAATTTACTAATTCATAGGTCGGCATATCCTTTTCATCATTTGTCTCGTCTCAGCAATGCAATTAGTATGCATGTTCCACTTGTGGAACGTTGGCTAATTCAGGTTAGATGAAACCTACATGTTTTTCAAGAGGAATCATCTCGGATGCTAACCAAATGTATTATAGCGATGAAGTAACATGACAAATATCAGACGAGGTCGCAGGCCGAGGCTGATATTTAGGTCATGTCGCTGAAGACTCCTCCAGCCCACCTTCATTAGCTGATGCTCATCCTGAATTGATTGGCAAGACACCATTGGAATATTTTCTACTCTTTTTCACGGAGGAATTGTTACAGGAAGTGGCTCAACTTACCAATGGGTATTCACTTCAAAAAGGTAATCAGCATGTACCTATCTGTGTTACTATACGTACATTAAATCGCATCGTTATACATGTACATGGTTATCTTATTGATAGAAGGCCTACATGTAGCCTATGCAAATGTAAATAGCGGGGACCAGTCCACACCTACTACACCCATCCACTTTTTCTGTTTCGAATTTCGATTCTACATATTGTGAAAGGTTAGGGTCTGAATGCATTACATGTATGTTCTTTCGTAAATATTTTAAGTAGCCAGTCACGTGCTTCTCATGCAAAAGCCTACGATATGTACATAGGCCTATGCACGCATTGCACGTGCTACACATAGCTAGCAGCTGCATGATGTGTGCCTTTTCATTTTGTTCTGTACTAAAAAACGAAAAAACATAAAGGATTGATAAAAAGGACTGGTTGCGACCGACTGCTGATTAGCTGGGGTAAAAGGTGAAATTATGAGCTAGTTGTGTATATACATGTATGTTATGTACACGTACATGTAAACCAGGTAAATCTAATGCAAATGTACATGTATGTATGTACAATCAAACAAAATATCCCAAAGACTAAATTTGAACATTTCAAACTTCAAGACTATCCATCTGCTAGTTATTTGTGGTCAATAGAATCCAAAAATGTAAATAAACGAAATTGACGCGAATTCATAAAAAATATTCAACATTACGCATCTTGCATTACATATAGGCCTACTTATCAGTTGAAGTGCACTATTCTCATGTCTAAAATGCGACGCTTTTTAATCGAATATTCTATCCTGGGTCTAAATTTTGTAAGAGCATTTGATCTTAGGTTCTCCGCTCAATGTATCTGAGGATGAGCTCTTGCGCTTTTTGGGAATTTTGATTTTGAGTGGATACCATATTCTACCCTTCGAAAATGCGTATTGGACGACTGCATCAGACTTGCGCTTTGATCTAGTCAGTCAAGTCATGTCCAGAGACCGCTTCAAGAAAATCAAGACCAACATTCATTTTGTTGATAATAATCGTCTAACACCAGGAGATAAGTATTCGAAAATCAGACCCCTCTATGATCATTTGAACCAGCAATTTTCTCAATTTGGAGTTTTTGCTGAACATTTGAGTATTGACGAATCCATGGTACCTTACTATGGACATTATTCTGGAAGAATTTTTATAAAGGGGAAGCCAATACGCTTTGGCTACAAGATTTGGTCACTCTATACTCCCGACGGATATCCGTTTCGTCTTCTTTTGTATAGTGGAAAATCTGAGAAATCCCCAGATCCTATGGGGTCACGCGTAGTTGCGGAATTACTGGATGTGGTGGAAGCAGCAGAGCATCATGCAGTGTATTTTGACAATTTTTTCACCAGCCATAAATTGCTCTCTGACCTTCGAAAGGCATTAGAGCCACTGGCACCATAAGAGAGAATCGCATGAACAGATGTCCCCTTGGCAAACAAATGATGAAGAAAAAAGAAAAGGGTACCTTTGATTTTCGTTCTGATGGAACAGTATTCGTGTGCCAATGGAAGGATGATGCTGTTGTGAATATTGCAAGCAATTTCGAAGTAGCCACTCCAACTACTAAGGTGAAGCGATGGAGCACGAAAGAGAAACGTAGGAAAGACGTTGCGCAGCCAAGGTTGGTTCGCTCATACAACCAGTATATGGGAGGTGCCAATGTTATGGACCGTCTCTTGGGCTCCTACCGCCCAATTAGGCTTCGTACGAGAAAGTGGTACTGGAACCATTTCAGTAACGCTTTGAACGTGGCGGTCGTCGCAAGTTGGCGGATACATCAGTACTGAACGGATGACCACGCGATGACCTACCTGGAGTTCAGACGGCAGTCGGTCATGGCTCTGCTGAAATATGATGCGATTGGACAGCGCAGACGCCTAGGAGGTCCCACGGCACCAGCCTCAAGCTCCATTCGCTATGATGGTGTCAACCATTTCATCGAGTCAACGACACAAGGAGGGTGCAACTTGTGCCAGAAGAACACAAAAAAGAAATGATCGAAATGCGATAAGAGACTACACAAAAATTGCTTCGCTTATTTCCACACACAGTAGTTCGCATTTTGCAGTTTTACAAAGACATACGCCTGATTGTTTTCTTGAAAAAAACATTCTGCAAATATTGATCTATAATATATTGGAACCTGGAAAGTGTGCATTCTATGTGGAGAAATATTATATGGGCGATAATTTGTATTTACGAGAAAAGAAAATAAACCATTGAAAAAAAATCATCAGCATGGTAAAAAATATGTAGATTCACACACCCTTAAGTGTCCAACGTTCCACTTGTGGAACATTGCTATATCACGAAGAGTACACACTGAACTTTTGATTATTAACCATATTAGTCTTATTTAGACCCCATTGGCAGCGTTTTGTCACTTGCCACCAACATTTGACCATACCTTCTTATGTCCGACTCTAAACGGTTAATATAAATGAATTAGAATACAGATGACAGCCATCGTGCTTCACGAAATGCTTCTGGATGACGTCGGTACGATTCACGTCATGTCAGACAAAATCTTGAAAAAATGTACATTCTGCCTTCTGAAACATTTAGAGTAAAGACAAACTGACTGTCATGATTAAAACTCGACCACCAAACAGGTTCTTATAATCTCCTTTTGTTAAAATGAAATATGCATTAGATTTGTCTACTTTAAATGTACTTCCATTTGGGAATTGCAATTATGTTTTCCGAAAAAATGACTTAACTAAATACTGAACAACTTTAAAAAATAGATGAGCTGCTAGATCTGATAATCGAAGCCTATAACTTGACTGATTCAAGCGAAATTGTCATTGAACTAAACCTTGCGCTATTTAGAATGCCTTTTGATAATACTATGACTTAATCAACAAAATATTAAATTGTATTTGTTGAATATATTTTATGTTTTTCAATTGCGAATAAATCCCCATAAGCTAATATGTTCCATATCAAAACACGTCAAACATGAAATTCTCATATCACCACCTTTTACCTTTTGTTACAATCAGATGTCGATTCGACTTTGTATTTGAATTGCATGCGGTTCAGATGTTGGGATATTCGCTTGTCAGATGAAACTGATAAGGATTCTCTACCAACCAAAAATTTTAACAATTTTCATATTTTCAGCATGAACTAACTTCAGTAAGCGAGCTAACTTTTATAGATTTTAGCTTTTTATGACAACGAAATGTGAAATATTCACAGCATTCTGAACCGCTTGAACTTTGAATATGAGATCTATTGGACGACTGTTTGTGTTTTTTGAGTTACTTCATTAAACTTACTGGCTGTGAGAACTGAGATCATTTTGAGAATCATGGATCGATTCGCTTTTTGACGGCTCTTACATACATGCAAGATAAAAAGTAAAATTTTGCTGGTTTGGACGCGCTTTGATAGCTAAATGCATAATTGCACATTTGCAAGAAAAAATATTGCATGTACATATACATGAATGATACAACATATGATCAGCACAACAGCATTTATTATTAAATATGGTTGTTATGTGATCAACTCTTATTGGCAATCAATTAGCATATTACTTGCGGTATAGGCCTGGGTGTTTAGTCCACTGTGCCTGATTCGTTCATCGTCACCTGCTGTATGCCCAGGACACCTTCGGATCGTTTAGAAAACATCCTGAAAGCAAAGGACATGTTACCACGATCAAATATGTGCCACACACTACTGAAATGGCATTGATAGAACAGTTCACTGATGACGTCATTCTACTACATTTCGAGCTGCACGCTGTGATCAAATAGGTAATAACGTGCCCCTTGTCTATATCAACTTATCTTAGGAGCAATAACTCCTCGTGATCTTAACTAGCTGAATAAAAACGAGCATTGTTTTCCCTGATGAAACACGCAGCAGGCAGGACGGTGCATTGGCAATGTGATTTCATTACATCGTTAATTGAAAGCTTTTAAAAGCTAATTGAAGATATTCCTTGTGTGGGTACTTCTATTCTCCCCATCCACATTTTTCAAGTATTCCAAGTTCATCAAATTTTATGAAATTTGGTCACATTTGATTTAGAGTAGACTTGATCTGTCACTGAGAGACAGCACAACACCACTGAGAAGTTTTCCTTGACCCCTGGGAGGAAGGATTGGTCCTTGGATACCCAGTCAGAATACAGGATACATGAACTTCGATGTGATCATGGACTTTGTGGGTTTGTTGTCTACACTGCAGCTACAGTGAACGGCAAAGCATTTGGTGTTATAATGTTCTACAAGACAGAGGAATTTTACACACTTTACGCTTTTGCGACGGTAGTGGAACTGCCCGTTGGAGCAAGAGAAGATCGTTGACAATGCAACACTCCCGGGTGTCAACAACAGAAATGTGTGGGAGGGGGAATGGAAATACTCTTGTGTGAAACGATTGCACATAATATCAAACAGGAAACCATGAAGGTACACGACTACCGCTAAAATACAATTCAACTAGATGGTCACATTTTATGGAATAGTAACTTTTTTGTTGTACAACTCACCTTCCAGCCTCTGTCTTTCCTCATCCGCACGTAAACCTGAGAGAATCAGATGATGAAATTCAGTCATACAGGCATTCCATTCACACATCTTCGATCATATTTTGATTCATCCAAAGACGTTTCGCGAAGTTTATCAATGCGTAGAATTAATGTGGAAAGTCGAACATCCAGTGAAAGCCTCACAATCCACGCGCAACTGCTCGAAATACGATGCACTCACATCGGAACCGTGTAACGCTGTGAGCCGTCAGCCAGGTCACTGTGTTAAAACCTCTATGGTTAACCCATTAACGCGCGATAGGCGTCACAACACCCATTTGCAACTATGTACTAAAACTGATGTAGCAAAAACTAGAAGTGCTAGGTGAAAGCCCTTGACACGAGCTTTCATATGAGCACCCTATTAAAATTAGAAATGGATGAATGGCACGTGATTCAAAATCAGCTGATTTGGAATTTTGTCATTTGTGGCGAAAATGAAAAGAAAAGCAAAGATAGAGGCATTAGAAAGGTGATTTAAAATTTCCTCTCTCGGATTAAGAATATTTGATAATAGACTATTAGATACGTAGTAGTTAGAAGTTTCTGAATAATTTAGTATTGTAGTTATTGATCCACAAAGTTGAATGGATGTTGTAACACCCATTGTGCGTTCGTGTGAACTTTTCCATCGTAAAGCCATTGTATGTTGACTTAGGTATGATACTCTAAATATCATTGGGGAGTAATTTATCCAGCATCTTACGAATATCACATTATCGGTAATCAATTTATCATCAATTGCACACTATTTTAATCAATTAGGACGTCGACTTTAAATTACGTCGTGTTTTAAAATTACATAACGCATAATTGTTGATGGTTGAATACTTATTGATTAATCATGAAATGTCTTAGAGTTACGTGTATTAAAATCGAATTAAGTGTTGAAAGTATAACTCTTGAATGTCATTATCTCACTACTTACAAAACAGTAGTAACACATGTGTGATCTTTATTGACAAAAGGTCTTAAATCAACATATTTTAGACATAATTGATCATTTTTAACATTGCTGTTATGGTTTTAGTATGTAAAGCATACCATGCTTGAAATAACATACAAAAACCATACAAATAGATGCAGAAATAATCCAAAAAAATATTTTGGTATGCATCTTTCGTATGTGATTGGTATTGAGCGATTTACAGTGCACTATCATTTTGTACTCATTGAAATTCTTCTCAATTCTTCCAATGTACAGCATGTACAAGGCCGTTTGAATTCTTAATTGGAGTAACTGACCGTCAATTAAAAAGAAAATTATTATTAGTCCAGCGGACCCCGGAGCCATATTTTTCTATTTCACTTTTTCTGCTGAGATTGTATCAACTGCTCATGCCCATGTAAAATCATCATTTTTGACAGTTTTTCTGCATTTGTGATTTTATTTCAATTGAATAAATAGAAGCTTTATAGATAGGTCTCAGTCTATCTCAGTCCCCCTCAAGTCTCAGAGGGTGAAAAAATGTCCATAACAATTGTTTTACTATCAGATGAAAAATGATTTTGTGCATGTCCACGATGGTTCATAATGAGTGAAATTGATTTATTAAATGTTTACATCATGCTCGTGCATGTGTGTTACGTTAGAAGATCTCAAAATGTGAATATTTTGTTTTCGCACATGATCGTGCATGACTGGTTGGCCTACATGAACAAGTCAGCATAAGTCAATGCTCAAAATGAAAGCTATCATTATATTCATAGTTCAACACTAAGAATAGAGTGTTGGCAAAGTTTTCACATCAGTAGTTGATGAGTTTGAGATCTCCACAGGTGTTTTTAGGGTCTTAAAATGCAGCAATTATGGCCATAATTGGCTCAGTTTATTGGTATGGGAAATTTTTTTAAAATGGCTGAATTTAAGGGTTATACTGCATGGTATGAATTAATTTCATTAAAATCAACTAACTGAGGTTTTATGGTAACAGTAAGCATCTTGAAATCGACACCTAGCACAACTGATACTGTGATAAATGTCATTGAATTACAAAAACGCCACATTTTCGCATGTGTTTATTATATCGACTTGCTACACGCGAACATCATTGTTTTACTTAAAATCAACTTTTCTAATGATTTCATATCGATTTATGCATATAAACCAAGAATTTGTAAAAGGGGTCCACTGCACCCCTCTCAGGTCTCAGAGGGTGTGAAAAAGCTCAGGTCTCTGAGGGTTATGACGGAAAACTGCCAAAGGAAATTGACTAAAACATAAATGCACCATTAATGTATCAATGATGGGCGGAAGGAATGAGCAAGATTGATTTACAAGCATAAATTTGGAAGTGGACAGATCGAGCGTCCATTACGCAAGTGCCCGAAACGTTGGAAATGCTATTGTAAGATGAAACCGGAACCATTTCGTTTAACGAACATTATTTTCTTAAAACTTCATGTTTAGGAAAATATCACTTGAAAGTGAAACTCTTCGCCAATTTGCAGAATTTTTCAGATACAAATTTAAAAGTCAAAATTAGAATTTCTGCGCCAGTGTCAGTTACACCTACTTTTTGGACTCTCAAACTGGCTGCAGTACGAATTTCTCTCTACATTTTCACTTGAATGAATAACTAATTTAAACAAATACGTGTGTAAAATCTAGAAGATCTATGATACGTTAAACTGCCTACTATATGGAATTGCCCTTTTGTAAATGCTTCCCTTCTCAGAAGAAAGCTAAGCAATAAGTATTGAGAAATGTGATCATTTCACATACAAGTGCGCAGTTTTCTTTGAGATGCACTGATTCAGCGTGCGTATTTACACGTTACCTGGATACATCTTCAAACTCATGGTTTCTTAGAAAGCATTGTGACTTTCAACTTAAATGGATTTCCTTCTTTGAAGATGTTTTAAAAATATTATGTTGTCTCCGCAATCATGCCGACACATAGTGGTATGCCACATCATACAAGACAATAGTTTTTATGAGTGAGTCTTATACTTGAGTTTATTGGATTGGTTCTCAACTGAAGATGCCTCAGTACCAATAACATGTGCTACTTAGAAGTTTTAAATAACATTTTTCCCTTCATATTTCGTGGCTTGTTTCAACTTCGAAAATCAATACTATACGGCTACTGATCATTTGCTTGATGTTTTATTTCATGGAGAAAATGGTAAGTATGTCCATGTTTACGAGAAACTTTTGCTTTTGACAACTTTTCATACTTATCATAATTCGATCAATTGAAGCAAGTAAACACATTCTGATTGTATTTGAAATTGCCGCTGATTAGCTGATTCAATATTTTGCTTGAATTTGTTGGTCAAGACCACGGCAGTGCTCGTTGTAGCTTATGATGTCTGATGTGTTTTAGATGAATGAATGCCCGTGTTTTAAGTCCTTAGATAAACAAATAGGCGGTATTTTACTTTATACATCAGTCCTTCAACAACTCGTTGTTATACTGGAACATCAATTGACATTTAGTAAGAAATTCAATTTTCATCAACGGTAACGCTCGTTTCCTTGATTTACCACTTGCTGCAACATAGCAGTTATTTATCATTGTCATTATTGTCATTTATCACTCATTATCTAAAATGATGACTTGAGAAAGTATAATTTTGATGTATAAGTAAATATAAGTCAAAGTTGCAAGTCTATTTAGGAAAAATAAAATATTTCAGATTTGTCATCAATTTATTAACGTGCGGTAATGCTCGCTACAGGAAGTTGGTGGAGCTCGCTTCCTATATACCAGGGAAGCGGTCGCCGGTAAATTCAAGTAGACCCATCTCGACTGTTGACGACATTCAGTCAAGAATAAATTGCTTTGTCAATCATTACAACATTAGGAGCATGTAAATGTAGCATAATTTCAGAGTACCGACGTGCATACTTTTGTGATATAAATATTGCCAACTGTTCTTTAAAGAGTTAGAAAAATTATTGCCGGCAACTTATACATAAAGTTCAATCCCTATTTTATATCAAACAAAGCTTCCAGAATCATGTATTCTAGCCTGTATACATTTTGGCAGCATTGTGTTTTCCTCAGCCTATCTTTTATAGAATTATCACAATCTTGAATAATTTCACTACATGGGATGGTTTGCATAACACGCGGAGTTTAGAGATGCAGTGAGTAATGACTTTCAATGGAATCTAGGGCCTCGGCCTGCAACTCGAGCATTTGACAGTGGATATTGGATAATAGTTTGACATACTATGTTCGAGTTCTAGTTTGGCGAGCTCATTGCTCCAGTCTCTTTTATCTCAGCTCGCGGTCATCAATGAAAACTCAAGAGATTTGAATTTAAACTTTAGTGGAGAGAATTCTCAATTGACGTGGCAAAACACTAGAATTTCCTCACAACTGAAGAAGTAGATGTCACTTCAGTTGATCACTTTAAATCAAGTTTGCATGTCGCAGACATAACATTTTCATTATTGTACCTGCTACGAAATTTGTCATCATACCCATCAAAATTGAACTTTACTTTCTTGAATATTTTGATATTCAAAATGGTAAATTTTCCATTCACTGTTTTACGGAGTTAATAATTATCAAATACATTTTGGTTTCAGATTTTTTTGTAATTGCATTTTAAAGCTCGGTATGTAAGAAAATGCTATCTGTCGGACATGTAAACAAGCTTTGTTGTACAGCGCATTAACTAGAATGACTTAATGGAGAACGAATTGACGATAGTAAAGCATCGTCATCAGCCATGTTACCTTTTCACGCGTTATTCCAAAGAACCTCTGCCGTAAAAAAATCCTCAACTTCGCTCAGTGTACGTTCGACAAATTTTTTGATCTAGTTATTAATGTTACAAAGAACTATTGAAATGAATCATGCCAAGAGTCTCCTCATCCATCAATTTAGAATTATGCAATATAATTATCTTCAAGAACATTCAACCGCAAAATTTAATTTATTACATATTTTCCCTGAAATTTCAATTTTACATTTTATGTCAAAATCTGTCGAACATACATAAATATTTTAGTCTTGGATTATTAACCCTGATTTCTTATAAATGATAAAATATATACTTGAGATTCAATTTAGCTCTGAATCGAATATAATTACAAACTGTTCACATTGTATCTGATAGAAGTAGCAGTCACTAGTGACACCTTACGAGATCAGTAGAAGTCTCAGTAGTTCTCACTTTTTCATCAAAAATATTGCTGTCTCATATCTTCAGAATCCTTGCGATGTGAGGAGCACGAATGTGTAAGTTATATTCATATACGTTCAATAGTTCTTTCTCAGACTTCTTCAAAACTTTTATCATTTCCGCAAAAGTGCACAAACAATGACGGTAAACAATCGGCAGGTGCTATGAGACAACAAAGGCATGCCTTCGCCATTGTCTTGTTTTGAACCTTCGTTCACTTTACATGGTGTTTGTTTTCTTTTGCGGACATGATAAAAAGTATTGAAGAAGTCTGAGAAAGAATTATTGAACGTATATGAATATAACTTGCACATTCGTAGTCTTCACATCGCAAGGATTCTGAAGATATCAGACACCAATATTTTTGATGAAAAAGTGAGAACATAAGATTTTCAACCAAAAAGATCATGATTGTGTGATAACTTCATGATATCACTAATTTTTTATAAGTTCACCGATTTTGATGATCAGTATGTCAAACGAGAGCTTAGAAAATGCTCGTTCTTCCCATGCCATGAAAAATTGCAAATTTGTAAAATGAGTGATTTTCCTATTTTGAGCACTGCACTGTAAACCATTGACTGACAATTGACAGACATTTATCCTACAAAATCTATTTTGTCGGTCATTGTTAGTTCTTGTAGGATGATTGCCACTGAACACCTACAATATCTGACAAAAAGCGACAAATGAATATCAATGAGTTATAGCTTAGATTTTATCAAAAATGTGGGTAATTAATTGAATTATATCATAATAAATCAGGGTTTTGCCACACAATAATACAGATTGTCCAAGTGTCAAACAATCAATAATCGAAAAAATCAATCAATATTCAACAGTTTTTGTTTAGTTAATTTGCATACAAAGCATCTGTTTCGATGTCGGTGGAGAAGCTGCAAATTCGTCGGATATCGAAGGATATTGGAGGTGACAATTGTCGGTTGATTTTGTCAGTAATTTTGTAGGATAATTGTCGGTTTACATATTATAGTGTGCTGAGCAAATACAGTAACTGATACAAGTCTATCATAGCTCATTTAAAGCTGAGAATGAAAACTCTCGAATGATTTATGGCATGTTGTTGTGCAACACGATTAGAAGGCATGAGAATTGGTTGAATTTCAGTGAAATTTAGATGGTCCGTTTTTTATGATGAGCTCTGTAGTTTACTATTTTTGAACGTTATAAATCTCAAAAATAAGAAAAGCAACTATTGTGGTACATCATCAATTATCCTGATCATAAAAGTAACAAATTTCATTTTGAGTTTTAAGTGAATAGTGGATGATTGCGTTATTGAGTGTATCAAACTCGGAAGTACATGGAGTTACATAAACAAATGATCTTTGATCCTCCATGACTTGTAGCACGACTGGAATCACAACTTAAGAATTGTCGTTTTACTGATGTTGAGTGACAATCTACAAATTAAAAATGATAAGAAGATCGTGCACGAATTTAGGAAGAAGATGTCAGTAGATCTCACACTATGAAGTTATCACAAAATCATGACTCCTTTGACTGAAAATGTTATATTCTCACTTTTTCATCACAAATGTTCATGTTTGGTATCTTCAGAATCCTTGTGATGCAAGAAATGCGAATATGTAAGTATTATTCAAATAGGTTCTATAGTTTTCTTCTTTTCTTCTTCAACATGTTTCTTTATTACCGCAAAGGTACACAAACAGCATGTAAATAAACGAAGGTTCAAGACAAAACAATTAGCGAATATATGTCTTTGTTCTCTGACCACTACTGCAGCCTTGATTGTTTGTGTACTTCTGCGGCAACGAAGAAAAACATTGAGAGCGTACCGAGCGTCTCGAGCAAATGTCCGTAAGATATTCATCACTCTCGTTTGCTTTGCTCGCAGTGTGGCAGTCTGCGACAGCTGCAATGATTTTATATTTGCTGCAAAACACTTTGCTCGGAGAAGCTTGGAAAAGCTCGTAGTGTGGCTGAGGACTTATGATTTTGTGATAACTTCACGGCATCTCTAATTTCTTCCTAGTTCACTGATTTTGATGACCAGTATATCAAGAGAAAGCTCAGAAAATGCTAGTTCTCCCCGGTCCTGATTCATTATTATAGTCACATGTTTTCTTGTAGGAAATTGCAAATCTGCAATTTGTGCGGTTTTCACATCTTGAGCACTCTGCTCAGCAAATGCAACGGATGCAAATCTATCATATCTCATTTCTAGGCTGAGAATGCAAGATCTCGACTTAACTATGGTACGACGTTGTTGTACCACACGATTAGAAGGCATGAGAATTGATTGAACTTCAGCGAAATTTAGGTGGTCCGTTTTTTATGATCATCTCTGCAGCAATAAACTCAATCACTGACACTTTGATTGCACATCGCGGTACAGCGGAGTAGGTAAAAGCACATCACCGTTGAATGCATGGGTAGAAGTACGCGGGTTCAAATCTGGAAATGCCAAAACCTTTTCGAGAAAAAAGTTGTATTTTTTTACTGTGATATTGAATAATTCTGGACTACTTTCTAGTATTCATTTTATACTAATTCATTGTTCCTGTCATACATGTACAGCTGCTTTCTAGTGCAATATATTCCTCGTAATCAAGAAAACATGCAAAATATTTTGCAGTCCTACATCTCAACTAAAACGAGAGTTTATTTCAGCTTATAGTTGGATAATGTTCACTTTCGATTCCATTGAATAGTTGAATAGACAGTCTATGTAAATAATAAACACCTGATTGAAATGTAATACTACGACCTACAAATTTGAGCTAGCTACGGTATATTTTGATTAAGGATAAATTCTTACCTTTTCCTTGACATGGTCGCCATGTTGAGTATTCAAAATCCACCATCAAATGAAATTTTCAAACAAGATCATCCATTAGGAATTGTTCTATAATAGCAAAATTATTAGCATTTTATATAAATATTCAATAAAATTTCATTGTCCAACATAATCATCGGTGAAGCTTCGATATTCAAAAAATTCTTGAAAATGAACGTTTCAATCTATTTGAGGGACACGTGAAACACACATGCAAGTAGAAATCGGACTTCAGTCATAGCATGGAATCAAGAGGTTCATCTAATAGCACGCAGGATGTCATTTGTGTGGGCAGAAGTGTGCACTTTCATGCATAAGTTGAGTTGAAGCTTTACTATCAGAATGGTCTAAAAAAAATTAATTGAGATAATATGCGATGACATTTTTTAAAAATGTTTAATTAGTGACATTGGCGACACACACACAGCTCTAAATGATGGAAGCACGGATATTTTCAAGAAAGTGATCGTAAGATTTATAAAGCAATCTGCGATAGGCACAAAACGTAAATATCATCTTTGACCACCCATGGTGGTGAATGCTTAACATTTGAAGAAAGTCATTTCGATTAAGATTCGTAATCTTGAATCCTGCCATGCCTCTCTTTGAGAAAAATGCCAAGATTGCGCAGATAACGGACTACATGGCATGGCTTAGCAAGAAAATTCCAGCAATCGATTAGGATTGATTTTCCATTTTGATATAGCATTCTCTTTGATTGATGGATGTAACAGCAGTCTATTCGAATTTGGGGAAGTAAACTGGCAATGCTCCACTGAAACATTCGCGAAAAAATTAGAAGGCGAATTCATTTAGTTAATCACGCAGATTTCTATTATTTTGATGGAATGATAATGGACACATAATTGTTACAATTTCATGCATTGTGGCTTAACTATCAGTCGCTCGCTTTTGACACTTTGTGGATGCATTTGATAAGTTATCGGAGGCACCTCCCTAAAACGACGCGACAATGCGACGTGTACATGTAAAATCAAAATTTGGAAGTTAATTGGAATTTGGAATCAAAATATTTGATGTTGGTCCTCCTCAACACCATTTATAAGCTCGACTGCTGTGGCTGTCATCAATATTAGATAGGTCAGACTGGTGATACATTTAGAAATCGCATGACTCTTCATAGCCAGCAGATATCTGATTCTAAGGTACGCGCCATATTGAAAGTGAGTAAGCACATATGTCTGTGTGGCAAGGGTCTTGTGCTACGGCTCAGCTTATATCACGACATAGCCATAATAATGTAGCATTATATTATGGATCTTTAGGGTAGTCATATCAGACATAGACGAGACTGTGTTAGCAGCCGAGACTCTTAATACAGCGAAAGTTATAAAGTTGTGTGCAGTTGGCCATTAAAACATTTTTAACGCGATAGTTAGCGAAAAATGCAGCAAACGTGTTAATTGAATAAGACTGTACCAAATGATGTCGAAATTCGAAAAGCATTATATCATCTTAAAGCTTTGACTAGTGATAATCTTAATTTTCTGTTTTGCGGAGTTTAGTCAGTAGGCATCGGTGAATGAATTGACCAAGGATTCATACTTTTATGTCTGCTGACCACAACTGAACAGACACTACCTAATCGTTCTGCCAAATCAAAGTACTAAACACATCCCTTCACATGGTATAAAGTTTATTGAAACTGAGCATCTACATCAATGAAAGAATCATGTCAGATAGATGAAATTATTAAAAGTAACTGATTGCTTCAGAAAACACTAAGATGAATGGATCATGAGCATTTTCAGAAACTTTACTTTTCAAAGTTACAATGTCGATTGACAAAGTATATCTAGTCCAACAAAATTACAGCTTTGAAAGTAATATTTTGCTGAATTGCAATACATCAAAGTTCTATATATAATGTCTATCATAAGGAATCATTTCCTACTGACACAAACTCAACGTTTTCAAGTGCTAGTACTACAAAATATAATGTTGACATCACATATTGAAGACACGTGCGTCGTGCAAAAACATGAATTGTTGTGCTTAATTCTTCAAGTCTGAGGACATCTTTCTATTCCATGACTGGTATTCTGCAATCTTTATGATTATCAGTCACACGAAATAGCCAGGGTGAATAAACGCACGCTATAAACCGTCAACTATCGAGTGAAATCAATTTCGATGTAAAACCAACTCATAAAAAACCAACATTTCTTCCCATATGAGGATGGTTTGGCTCATTTGTCCACCAGATCGTGTTCATTGGTAGCGGCCGCATGGGTTAAATCCGATGGTCTGACAAGCAATTTACTGCCAAACCTTAGTGCTGCCTTGAATCACCTTGAATTCTATTGGTCTCTATTGCATCATTCTAATTTCTTTTGTTTTCATTTCACAGCAATGATGATTCGCTGCCAATTGATCTGGAATCTCTTGTCTTAAAATTTTGCAGGAACTTTTCATATTTACCTCATACTACTTTTACTATTTATAAATTAGTACGAGTATTAGTAGACTTGCCGGCGGTGATTATTGTCTCTCATTCCCAAGTGAACACTTAAACCTGTTAAACTAAGAATCAATGGCCAAACGGCAGGTCCAACTTGTTCGCCTTTTATCATATCGTTTTAAAATGCATGTGAGTATATACAGCATCGGTACACTTGTACCTTCTAAGTCAAGCAAATACAAAACATTCCAATTCAACTTTCATTTTTTCATCAACTCTACTCTTCTTTCTGACATTGCAAAAATGTTGATAACATCTGAATGCCATTTTTCATGGCCACTTTTCGTCATACGGGCTATGAGTTCATTTTCAATCGGAAGAAAAGACAAACTACACAATCTCTCATCGGACATACTCATCCTGCATACTCATCAGACATACTCATCTTTTAATTCTTTTGAGAGAAAAGAAGGATATTTCGCAACCACAGCTAGACACGCTAAGCGTGATCAGTGTTTTGAGTAGCTTTTCACTCATGGGAAAACATCAGATTAATCACGTGCCAACAGGTCCAAAAACCCTGCTGCACTTTCTGTCTTGACAACAAACTCATCGGCTTTATGCGAAACTTGCAACTCAGCACGACATTTGTTTGACGTTTATCATCAGACGATGTTTACATGCCAAATACATAATCACATCATAATATTTGTATTTATCTTCATAATATTGAATCTTCTTTCACCATGTAGATTTCGCCATTATCTGATGTGTTACTAATAAGCTTCAAATATAGTAGTACAGCTGTCAATAATTACCTATAATAGGAAATAAATTTGTAAAATTTACTTTTAGGACAGATGAAACGATGGAAGTTGGTTTAAGATGATAATTTGACAGTAATCACTGTTTACCTTAATCCAGAGAAATAGCCATTAAGATTTACTACACATGTTCAAGTGGCAGTTGTATTTTGCATTCAATTAAACGTGAATGTGGTGAATGACCTTCCTGAAGTTGTGTGGATTCCTTTTCCGCCGAACGCGGATTATAAAGACATAGTTGTATTTGTTCTTTTATGAATTAAAATGTATTTTCATTCCGTATTGATTCCTAGCTTAATTTCAAATTTACGCAATGTACATTGTTTATAATTCTTAACTTATTGACTATTTATGAAATGTTTTAGACTTCCGTGTAATATAATCGAATTATATATTGTAAGTTTGACTCACTAATGTCAATGTCCTACTACTCACTATGTCGTAATGGGTACCATGCAACGCAAGCGCGATGAATATTAACAAAATACTTCGAATCGCCATATTTTATATTGCAAAATTCGTGTTGATGTTGTAATTCAATTTCTATGCACGTAATACCATGAGAAACCTGATTTTTCGTAGATTGAATTGGCATATAATGTCACTTTCCACAGTGTTGTTGGTTTCGACCAGTAATCGTCACGAAAAAAATTGCACGTGATCAATATTGGCTGACATTGTGATCTTCCCGACAACTTTTTAATAATGCAAAGATTTTATGGTTCTTTGATCGGCAAAAATGAGCAGTATGTTTCAAATGATTGCTAACACATCTGAAAATTTAGTTATTTATCGATGTTTTGAAATCAGTTGTTTTCAACTAAATAAAAGTTATAATTTTAATTTGCTGTCGTAATTACATTATATTTGTGAATGACTAACATCACATTTCAACAAGTAGCAATGAATTTTCGATCAAACTATAAAAGAAATTACAAATTTTCCATAAAAACTTGCCACGCATGGAGTTAATCTCTTAAATAGGCTGACGGATTAACCACAGAAAAGTAAACTTGCAATTCTGTAGGCCTACAATATGATTTGAGTGATATTTTCAAAACAATCATGTTTTCCTCATTCATGGTGTAGTTTAAGATACTGTTACTGAGTGACCACTCGACTCATATATTGATAAAGTTGAATTGAATTCAATATTATTCAATTTATTCACAATTCCCTTTGCAAACCATTCATTATGAAATGCTTATTTGTCTATAATAGGGGGCCGGGAAACATCATTTTTGAGACTGTCACATTTATGGAATGACATAATTCATGGAATAAAAGTGTGTCTATTAACAGTGCGTCTATTCATCCTGGCTTTGCCGTGCGGCTGATAATCATAAAGATTGCAGAATGCCAGTTCTCCTGGGCATGGAATAGAAAGATGTCCTCAGACTTGAACAATTTAAGCACAACAATTCCTTGGCAGCCGTAAACACTGCGTTTCGCCCTACAAGGGCTAGTCGGTACGGTTCGGAATGACCCAAGATAGCTTAATACATATTTGGATAAGCACCTGGATGATCTATTGAAAGCGGGAGATAGAATTGTAATGGAAAAACGTAATACACTTATATAAAATTGTTATCATAAAAGACAACAAAAAACCATGCGAACTGAAGTATAAACAAAATGCTTACCGCAACATGTTGCATCTTTTGCATGCAATGTTTTAAATAACATGTTTTCTTAAAAACCTAGTTAAAGTACAACTAATATTTGGATAAAACATTTTGTGGGGTTCAATTCAGCTCGAAAACTACCTAAAGGTCGAAAGTCGGTAAAACAGCTGATATTTTTATACAATAGTAGAAGGATGTTTCATTGTCTATTTCCTTTTTCAGATGCTTTTCTTTGCCTTCTCACTTCTTGGAGTTATTGGAGCTCAATCAACTGCAAGATCAGATAATTTCAAAGCCGAAATGAAAGATTATTGTCTGGAAGCTAAGGCCAATGTCCTATCTTCCCCGGGTACATCAGAAATAGATTGCGCCTCGCAATGCCTCTCCAGGCTTTCATGTTGTGGATTCATGTTTCGGAAGAGCCCAACTCGCTGCCTATTTCTTAACAATCTGCAGTTAACCGGGAGTTTCAGTAATATGCCTAGTGGACAATGCATCCTCTATCGTCGTATGAGTTGCCCACCGTGTCCAAAATTTTATACAAGAACTTTCCTAACTGCTCCAAAGCGAGTGTTTTACATCTCAAAGGATTCAACAAGACTTGGAAATGCCATGAAATACTGCGCGGATAGAGGAGGGCGTGTGATTGAGCAATATCCTCCGACTTTCATGAATGAATACATAAAGGCAATGATAACAGGATTTACACCAGCAATGAAAAGCGATCCGATAATTTGTCCAATTACAGACAAGTACTATTGCAGATCTACTTCTGGATTGCGGAGGTTAAGTAACGGAAGTTATCTCTGGCCAAATCAGAATGCTATTTATGATTCCAATGCTTACGGAGGAAAAATGGCTTCGAAAAGTTATCGCAGCATTCTTAGAGGAACAGATCCACTTGCCCTCGTTGGGCTCGCCTTTTATCCTTGGGATAAGAGCAGGCTTATTGAATCATATATTGTCAATAGAGATGGTGATCATGAAGCATTGGCGGTGTGCGAATGCACCATATAAAGCAATGAACATCGGCGGAACTGCAGTGAGATGACAATTCCTTCATCCTTCGAACCTGACTGTCGGTCAATGAGAGCGCATTACCGAATACAGCGATATTAGTGACGATTCAGGACTGAACATTTTATTTTTCACATGAACATTGCAAACAATAGCACGCCATGGACAAACTTTGCCACATAATGAACAGTCTGAAGGAATTGTGAGTTACAATGACTAGAAATAATTCAGGATGAAGTATTCGAAGTATAGTTGCTAAAGCAGTCATAAATACCGTCATAATGCACTCTATTGCGTAGTGTTCTGTGTCTGTTTCCTACCGACCAGTATCCATTGTAGGCGTTTCTTTGTAGAAATCCGTTGAATTAGACTTCAATTTTTCGAATAATGAAGCATCAGTTTTTGCCAGATCGAGCATCTTGATGTTGGAATTAAAATGTTTCAATTTGAATTCAACGGTTTTCAAAGTGTTGAGTTTTTCATTATCTGTTGGAAATTGATGGTAGATGTCTTTGACAAAATATTTGTTTTAATCCGTCATCGCATAGAGCGTCAAAAGAAAATGAAATGAGCACGTCTAACTGCATTGGGAAACATTCCATGAAGCATTTCTTGTCTGTTGCTGCATGCCGGGGTCTCGGAGGCCACAATCATGAATTATGCATATCTTTGTAATTTTTTGAATAATTTGAATGAATATTGATTCTGATACTTCTAATTAGTCACAATACCAACTTAATGCATAGAACAGCGGCCAAAAAGTGCTAGTACAGGGTGATACAAAAGTCAAATTACAAAGACGTTTAATATACATAGGAACTAGAGCGGTCATGGACAGGCTTTTCAATAGAATCTCATGACACCTTCCTAATTTAGTGATAAAACTTCAGTTTAGCAAAAGAAACTTTCTATCGTCTCGTTTTATCAACCATAAGTTGCTACTGACTAACATATCAGTAGATCAAAACATTGTCATTTATGAAATGTTATGAAGATAATCCAACTCATAAATTTATAAATAATAACATCATTAAACCCATCATAGGAATCATAAACTCATTTAAGTATCGAATTGCCATTAAGAGTGAGTTGTTAAATTTCATTATAATTATTTCTTCAATTTCGATAGCGTGCAACAGTGGAAGTAGATGCAATTATTGAATATATTTGCACATATTGATTGAAAAGTGATGCTGCCTTTCATGCTTTTCATATTAACATTGCTTTCTTCAAAATAAAAACTGCACTTTATCAATGAAATCGTGGGTGAGCTCGAGCACCATTGCAAGCTTTGATCAGTGATATTACATCTCATGCCATTATTTTCTTACTAAGCGAGGAAGATATCATCATTTTTCATATCATCCAGGCCAGTTACGTGAAGACACAATTGACAGTACACCAAATTCTTTCATTTCCATGAATAAAATGACCCATTGCGTGTGCAAGAGCTTTAAGTGATAGATACTTGTACGTTGTTTGAAGTGGTTGTGCATGAAAATCGTTCTTCAGCTCAGACAGAGAAACACTAGTCAAAGACATGAAAAGATTCATCACTGACGCCAGATTGTTTGCTGTTAGAACACAAATTTAAAAGTCCTCCTTATCTTGTCTTTTGATGATTATCCCACGATGAATACATCAAGTAATATTGAATAACAGACACAGTCATAGACAATGATTTATTCAGATAAAAGCCTTTGGCTAAAATTACATTTCAGTTGGACCGTCGAAGAAGGGATCCTTATCAGGATGAGGTTATTGACAGCGAATGCCTTAGAAATGCTTATAACACTACTAACCCTATAATGCAGGGATGCAGAGTCGGAGTCCTATCAAAATGATAAGACTCCGCATCCCTGCTATAATGAATTCCTTTTTTATCTCAAGATGGTCTGTGGATGTAGACCGAAAAAATTGTATTTAATTATAACAAGGATCCTGATTTTTTTCAACATAATTTCATCTATCATGGTTAATTAGGGCCTTTTCATTTGGCCAAAGCTGACTTGCCTATAACTACCGTGCATTTTCTCTGGTGGCCCTACAGCAAGATGTACATGTAAGTTGCAACCCTATACGTAATGGGAACTTCACCATTTCAAGGCAAATTTCAAAGAAAGCAAGACAGATTTCAAACAATGCCGGATTTAATCCCATTTAGACCGAAAAGTATTCCTGCAGATAAATTCTTGAAACGAATGTCGTTTTTTAGTCATAAGATCATAATAAGATGCATGAAAAACAGAAACGGCACAAAAATAATTTTTAAGTGGTGAAAAGGTCAATGTCCAATTTTGGAGCATTGGGTCAATTCAGTATAATGAGGGTAAGTGTCAAAACTAGCGTAAGTATCATCACTGTGTTGCTTTAAGTGCAATAAATATTGGATTTTTCTAAAATCTGCATCTGCGAGTATTTATAAATATTGTCAAAATTACAAGCAATCGATTAGAGTTATAAACAGATTGATTACAATAAATCGATTGACACTAAAAACAGATTGATTGAACGATTGTACATGTACATATATTGAACACGAAGGGGAATATCACAAGTCTCACATCCGCATGTTGCGTTTTTTTTGCATTGGGAACAACGCCTCTGGTTCAACTTTGTGAACGGCCAGTGTTGACCAATGCAACGAATCTCTTGGGGAATTTTTGCAGCTGGTCCTTGACCATGCATGTTTCCTGAAGGTGCCTGATGAAGCAAAACAGCTGCCGTCGTTCTCATGAATTGTACGAATCAGACTTTGTGCACAACATTCTGAGAGATGCGCCAAGCCTTGAATAAGGCTACCTCGATGAACTTATTGATAATGCGCCAGTACCACTTTTTGTTGGTGAGCTGGATCCCATAGTTTCCTATCATCTTATCAAGTAAATCAACTCCTCCCATTTGCTTGTTGTATTCCTCACTGTAAACTGTACACCGTTAAAAACAGCTAAAATAACCGTTAAGCTTTACAGAAAAACTTCACAGAAAATCTCCGTAAATATCTATTAAAATGATGACGTCACAACGTGATGAGTGATGACGTAACAGTTCAAAAACGTCTGTTTTTACGGATATTTACAGTTAGACTGTAAGAAACTGTGAAACTAATTTTAGCTGCTAATTTTAACGGATATCTACGGTTTACAGTTTACAGTGCTCCGCAACTTTTGGTCTTGGAATTGTGGATTTTGTGCTATCTCCTTTGATTCACCGCTTGCATTCACCAACAGGTTCTGCTCCTACAAAATTGCAATGTAATATACATGCAGACAATTGACATGAAGCTCATTTGTTTCACGCTGTCTAGGCAAGATAATACAACTTCACTCACAACACGATGATGCAACTTCCCGGCGAGATCATGTAGATTAAACGAAGACATGTGTCACATTTTTCAGTCACACAATCTTTATGTTGATTAAAACAGCTTTCAATATGATAACATCTTCTTGCCAGTGTTATTCCTAAACAAAACACACCGCAAAGTATTTGGAAAGTCAATTTTAATTATTCTCATCGAGCACTCGCCGCACATGCATGATATATGGTGATTCATCATCGGTCACATATGTGCCCAAATGTAACCCATATGTGACGAAAAATGTGTCATATTTTTAAACTACACAATCATTATTGTCTTTAAAACACTTTTTAATCAAACCAAGTTCAGTATTACATTATCTTCTGGCCAATGATATTCTTGAACAAAACATGCCGAAAAGTATTCGTAAAATCAATTTGAATTATTCTCATCAAGTACTTGCCGTATGTGCATCATTTATGATGATTCATCATCGGTCACATGGAAGTCACATATGTGCCCAAATGTGACCGATGTGACGAAAATGTGTCGGGCACATAATCGGTCGCATATTGGGCACAGTTTGGTTTACAGTGTACATATTATACTTTACATTGCATGCCTACACTGTATAAGCATACATGTAGTATTAGTAGCACATGTTATAGACTTATTGTGGGGGTACATGAGTTAAACCATTGTAGGCTTACATGTACTGCATTGTGTTATGCAAGTAAAACTATTTTACATATTTATGGCTCATACGAACATAGGCCTTCTGAGTCACAAAATGCGATGAGAATTGCGAAAGCATGAAGTTACCCGTAAAACCACAATTATTGCATATTAAATGAACATCCTAATTTCGCTACACAATGTGCTTTAGTGACAAACTTTGTGTTGCACCACAATCACGTGTGTACGAGTTCTATCCTTTAATTCAATTGAAGAACCTTAAAAAATGCAGATTAAGATTTCATTAGTATTCACTATTTTAGTATACACAACTGAAATATTTGTATGAGGTGGTCAGCCTGCGATTAAATTTTCCACTGAATTCTTGTCACATAACCGATAGCGTTGGTCATGTGACAGTTTGTGCTATTATCAAACATTTTCGTACGGAAAGAAAATAGGTGAGGTGAAAGTTCTACTGTCGCTAGTTACGCATTAAGTAGGGCTACTGGCACGCATGATTTAAAAGTGGTCAATCTTGTTCAATATTCCAAAATCTCTACAACATTGGCGTCGGCTATGTGACATTTTGTGATCAGCAAGTTTGGTTTTTTTACAAGAGAATTAAATTTTTCAGCAAATCATTGATTAACGATAATGATGTGACAACATATTATTCTAAGGATTCATCCACGCATCTGAGTCTCAAAATGAAACTTTCTAGCTATTGATATCATTGACATGTAGACGTCGGTTATGTGACAAATACGCGTCGGTTAGGTGACATTTGGAATTGTGGACAGGCACATGTCATCAATTTTCGTAAAAATTTGATATTCAGGCTCCGAATTAAAAATATTTCGGATAACTGCGTGTCTTTAACAGCATTTTAACGCATTTTGGCAATCTCTAACTCGATAGTAACAATGACTACATTCACACCGAGAATTAGTACTCGAAGATGTGGACATACGAACATGCTTCATTTTCGAACTTTTGAGCACGTCGATATCAAAAGTTAACCTCAGAGACCTGAGCTTTTTCACACCCTCTGAGACCTGAGGGGGGGTCCAGTGGACCCCTTTAACACATTCTTAGTTTACCTGCTTAAATCGATATCAAAACATTAGGAAAGTTGTTTTTAAGTAAAACAATGATGTTTGCGTGTAGCAGGTCGGTATAACGAATCCCTTGAGCGACTTTCGGCCTTCTCAGTAAATACGTGCGAAAATATGGTGTTTTTGTAAATCAACCACATTTAGTACAGCATCATTTGTACTAGGAGGCGGCTTTACGATATTTTGTGTCACCATAAAGCCTCAGATAGTTGATTTTGATGAAATTGATTTAATTCATGCGGCTAATCCTTTCCATTTGTACATTCTTTCAAAATTATCCAAAGCTATCAGAAATAGACCTAAAATAAGTCAAAATTGCTGTACTTCTAGAACCAAAAACAACTGTGGAGATCTCAAACTTATCATTACTGCTGTGAAAAGTTTGTCATCAATCAGCTTTTGGTGCTGCACTATGAATATAATGACAGCTTTCATTTCGGACATCGATTTATGTCGAGTTGTTCATATAGGTAGGCCAACCAGTCACGCGAGATCATGTACGAAAGCAAAATATTCACATTTTGCGATCTTCCAACACATTGCACATCTACGAGCATGATGCAAACAATGAATAAATGACTTTCACTCTTTATACACCATCGTGGACATGTTCGAAATCATTTTTCATCTAATTACAAAAATTTTGTGATGGAATTTCAACACCCTCCGAGATTTTGTATGGGCTTGAGTGGTTGATATATCGTCAGCGTAAAAAATGAAATAGAAAAATGTGGCTCCGGGGTCCACTGGACCCCCCCTCAGGTCTCTGAGGGTTAATGCAGGATATCTTCCACGGTATCAATGCATGACGTGGCCCGATTTAGTTTCACACTTTTCAACTTAAAATAAGATGCAATATGATAATTCGAAAAAAACGAATGAATTTTTAAACAATTCATAACGTTTATTATTCGCGGGCATAACCGCACACTAAAAAGGTGAGTTCTTTTAGATAAATTGAGCAACAGTATGGATTTTCAGGATAATAGAAAGAGCATAAATTTCGGGATGACATAGGAAATATATTTTTTGCATGTGGTTGTAGAAATTGTAGTGACCGTTATGAAGACTGTATGTTAATATAATTCATTTCATCAAAAAGGTGTTCAGCAAATTAATTTCAAACGATGCTTTAAAACGAATTGGAATCCACAATTGTGTAATTGCAATCTTGTCTTGACTACATATCAATTTTTCTGCATGCATCTGACATCATGATTTTGCTTAGAAAACTCAAGAAGCAACACAGCTTTAATTAAATTACAAAATAAACTGCAGTGATTGAAATTATAATTTTTTTCTTGTTGTATGAAGAAGTTTCTTCCCAAATTTTGCAGGCATGGAAGTCTTTGTTTTTCTAAAAGATTCAGTATTGAGTTCATCAACTCAATAATAGTCTGTATAATATCAATTGATATCATTTAATCGCAATTTACGTGTAATTGTGAATCGTTTGTAACAGACAGTTTGTCAATGAGAGACTTGAATGGCATTGAATGCTGCAAAATAATGATACAAGATATATGCTTGCTGCTTAAGCATCTCGACAGGTATTTTAGTCATTTATTGAACGTGTGGCAATATATTTACTACCTATCTAGGACTGTCAAGTCAGAAATTAATTTTTTGTGAATTATGTTTCCTGCTTTTGATGAAGTCATATAGACTTCTGCATGCTGTGATAATGAAGAGTGCATTTGCCACAGAATGCTGTAGACAATCATACAAATTTCCAAACGCAGTCTATTTTCCTTACAAAATGGCCTGGCTCCCTACTCAGAAGAAAAGGAAGTAATACGTATTGAGAAAGTGATCATTAGACATAGCAAGTGCGCAGTTTTCTTTGAGATGCACCGATTCAGCGCCTGTATTACACGTTACCTGGATACAACTTCAAACTCATGGTTTCTTAGAAAGTATTGTGACCTTCAACTTAAATGTATTTCCTTCTTTGAAGATCTTTTACCAATATTATGTTGTCCCATTAGTCATGCCGACATATTCTGATATGCCACATCATACAAGAAAATATTTTTAATGAGTAAGTCATATTATTCCGTCCATTGGATTGGTTCTTGACTGAAGATGCCTGAATACCAATAACAAATGTTGCTTAGAAGCTTTATTTAATATTTTCCCTTCAAATTTCGTGGTTTGTTTCAACTTCGAAATTCAATACTATACGGCTACTGATCATTTCGTCAGCCGTAATGCAAACTGTCTAAAGTCGATTTTAGACATTTTTTATTATTTGATTATCGGAATCGTAATATCGGTGTTGTACTTGACCGATATTGCTCAATACGATTAACACTACATGCTAGAAGGGAATTAACAGTTTGTATTTTTCCATAATTGCCTAATTCAAATTTCGCAAACTGTGTTAAGTCTACTTAAGACAGTTTGCAGAATTAAAATTCCTTTATGTGAAAATGCCAATTGTCCTAAACCGAGTTAACACTTTCTGGTGGGTTTAGATTTCTATGATCGAAAATTCCATAATGTTCAAAGTACAGATAAAACAGTTAGAGATCTGCAAGGCACTACTGCAGTTTAGTGCACCCTCTTTTACCCCTACTGCAGTTTAGTGCACCCTAAAATGCATGTGAGAAAACAACTATGCAGATCAATGAACGAGAAACATGTGAGAAACAACTATGCAACTATAAGATCGTTTAACAACATGATTCAATCAACAGAATGAATGCCGTTCGTTCTTCCCTATAGTTATAAATGAGTGTCTTTGTGTCTTCGTGTGTCTTCGTCTTCGTCTTCGCACATTACACCGAGCGCGCGCTTCGGTGTAATGTGCGTAGTCATCGTTTTCGGGAGAATGCGCCGTTGCTTTAGGGTGCACTAAACTGCAGTAGGCGCGTTTCCGTCTCTTTCATAGAGGGTGCACTAAACTGCAGTAGTGCCGATCTGCAAATTCTATGGTAGGAAAAGTCATTTTGTTCAAAACTGAAATAAGATTGCTATTAACAACAATGAAATTAAATAAACAATAGATCAAATTGCCATGCAAAGGATGTGCGGCTGGTAGGATTTGAACCTACGACCAAGGTTAACTAGACCTGTACTCTAACCAACTGAGCTACGAGCCACTTACGCGACTCTGTCAATTGGCAGGATCAAACCCTCACCACCACACATCAGTTGTCAAGGCAATAATAATCAATGGATAAATAACACGTCACAATTGTGACCGCCGACATTAAGGCAAGTAGCGGGGATCGATTGTCCACCAAAGCATCTTAAGCCATGTCGTGTTGATTGCAATATGTTATGATGTCTTATGTCTTATATATTACATGTCTTATGCAATATGTTGATTGCTATAATTACTGTGAGCGACAATAAACTCGAAATAGATTTCTATGATCTCTGTACGACGAAACACTTATATTCTCAGGAGAACGTTATCATATCTGATTTGAAATTATTTGAAAAGCTTAAAAGAAGATAAATCTGGGAAAACCGGTCTTTCTGCTTTTGCATTTACGTGTTTGTGTGCGCAGCTTCGCCCAACTTTTATATCAACATCATTCTCCGAGTTCGAGTATATCAGGAAAATAAACTCTGTATGATTTAATGTAGAGTGATTGTTTTTATCATCTTGTAAAAAGCAGATAGATATAATGATAACGTCTTATATTGCATTAAAAAATCATTGTATTCGAAGAATTCATTGTTATCTTATCTCAGCAAAAATTTCATATTTTCTTAAAATCCAGGAAAGAATGGAAATCAGATAGATACAAGGGAGAATTCTGAAAAATCATGGTGCATATAGCTGGTGTACACAAATAATAAAGAAGATAGAATTTTCCAGACTAATAATCTTGGTGTTGGTACCCGACTTTTGTATAGTCTAACATTTGTAAAATTAATAGTTAAATCTCACAGAATCCGACTGAATGGTTTCACTCAAGTATGCTAGTTTTTAATATTTACTTTTGATATCATACTAGTACTTGTACAATTTTGAAGTAGAATATTTCTCTTATTTTATATTAAGCTAACTATTATACATTTCAACATTTAACCCTTTCAGTCCTACCGTATCATATATGATACATTTCAAGTTTGCTTCTGTTTATCATGTAAAAAGGTAAAATAACTGAATTGCATCATTGATTTAGAAAGACCATTTACTAAGGAACTTAGTTTTAATAGCAGTTGCCAAAATCTGACACCATGTCAGATTTGTCAGTAATTTGAATTTTGAATTTCGACATTTTCGAAAAAAAATCACATACGCTTTGTCAGTTGTCCCGTAGTAGCACTTAAATTAATTATTTATCAAAATAAAAAATCAGGCATGTGTATGAAAGCATAAATTTGTTATCAGCATCGTTATAAAATATTTGTCATCCAAACATTCTGAGAAGTTTGAATTTTTGTTCGTGTATCATGTATGATACATCCGGACTCAACGGGTTAAGTATCATTGATTTCTGATCTCTGTGTCAAGTACATACAAAAGCATCGTCCGTCTCTCAACAGAAGAGAGGAACTCAGTCAGTGGCCGAGACCATAATAATAAAAGTTATTCAAACCCTTACAGCAAATTGCGGTTCAGCTATCTCAACTGCAATATTACATTGTTTGGAAACGGTTGTCAGATATCTTCTACGGATTTTTCATGAACACAGTCATAGCATCCTGTCGCTCCTCTCTGATTGGATGTTTTGAATTTACTGCGATGTTTTGAGTTTTACGATATCATGGACTCTATCCATCAAACACAATGAAAGGAAGTAGCTATTTGAGGTCGTGTCTTGAAAGTAATTCACTCTGAACTTATACAAGGTGTTTCAAAAGTAGGCTAACAGTAGAAATTGGCCTTGAAAAGCTATGTCTTAATGCTATAGATTAATAAGGTATGTCATAATAATCTTTTTCACGATGCCACAGATAGCTAATATGCCTTGTATTCGTAAGGGGCAAAAATTCAATACTCCTTGACATCGCGTAAATCATATTAAAATATCTCATAACCCAATTGAAATCTATACCGTTCATGATGAAGTCGAAACTATCCAACATCTCAAAAAAAAAAAAAAAATTAAAAGGAAATAAAAAGATAAGTAGTGTTGTTAGTTGTTTTTACTGGAAGGAAGAGAACAGCTGACATTTCGAATGTCCTCCCGCCCCCTCCGCCTGTGCCACGAAGACGCTGTCGTCAACACAAGACAGGTCACTGCAAAATGCGCTGGTGCACCATCCTGCTGAAAGTACAGCTCATTGAAGTTGTTCAATGACTGCATCTCAGGAATCGCAAAGGATTGGAGCATTTGAAGGTACACCTCAGCCGTCACAGTTCTTTCAAAAAATACTGGCCCAATCACACCGTTGCTTGACATACCGGCCCAGACGGTTAAGCCAGGCTGGTTCAGCTCATTTGTTGATACCATGTGCGGATTTTCAGGGAACCAGTAGACACAGTTATGTCTATTTACGTGACCTGATAGTTTGAAACTGGCTTCGTCAGACCAAACTATCTTGTCAAGCAAATCTGGGTTCTCCCGAATTTCCGACAACATGAGCACAGCAAACTGCAAGCGTCGTTCAGCATCATCCGGTAGAAGGTGCTGCAACAGTCTGGGTCGGTATGGTTTCAACTCAACTTTCCTCATCAGTCTCCAAGTAGAGCTTAGAGAAATGTCCAACTCCAATGAGGCTCTTCTTGTTGACTTCTTCGGACTTTGAACAAATGTTTGGGCCACTAGCTCCTCGTTTGATGTTATTGAAACTGATCGAGGGCGTCCTGACTTCGGTGCATTCTCTACCGAACCGGTCTTTTCAAATTTATCTCGAATGCGATAAATAGCAAATCTTGATGGAGGATTGCTGTGAAAGGCATCTCTCCATTCCATTCGCACCTTTTCAGCATTCTTGTTTTTCCAAAAGGATTTCAAAATCCATTTTCTCTGATCATCTTTTAGATGACCTGACATGACAGAAGCAGCAAATTCAAAAAAGCTTCAAGCTTGTTTAATTCACTTCAAGTCAAACTAACAGTGTTTGATTCAAATCAAATTAATTGAACATATCCATGTACGTAATGTCAGATTGGTGCTATATCTTGTCCATGATAGATTTCAAAATTCCTTTGCCAATGGAATGCTACTGCATAGACTTCTAAATGATAGTAGCAATTACTTCGAAGTCTATGGCTCATGTTGGACTGATCATGGATATCCATCGACTGATTCAGGTGTAAATCGCCAATAGAACGGTCAACATAGATTTCCTAGGGCAAAATCAACTGTTAGCCTACTTTTGAAACACCTTGTATACTGACATTTGAAGAGATGGACTGTGACGTCGAATACAGAATCAACCGTTTTGGCCATCGGATTGGTACGTTCGTAGTTATTCCTGATGCGGATGTTTCTGAGCCTGAAATTGATAGTGATGACGACGACTGTCCTCACGAATCTGACTCAGACAGTGACGACTCATCTAGCGATACTGGTGACCCTGTTGTTGCAACATCGAGTGGGAGTTTACAAGGTCGATAGTTACCAATTCAAAAAATGACTATACATGGAATAGTGCACGTGCTCCTCTGGTCGACGTTCCCTTTACTGCAGAAGGGTCTGATGAAAACCGCGAAACTGCACTGCGTCAGCCAATCGAATATTTCAAAACCTATTTCATACGAGGCCTTTTTTCCATTATTTCTAAACAAACAAGCCTATACGCACAGCAGCAGAATCAATCGTTTGAAACATCACCAGAAGAAATTGAAGTGTATGTCGGAATTTTGATCAAAATAGGCGTCGTAAACTTACCAAGGTACAGACTTTTCTGATGAGATGAGTTTCGCTTTCCTGGAGTTGCAGATCGCATGTCACGCGATCGTTTCTTCTTATTGAATAAATTCATTCATTTTGCGGACAACAATGACATCGTCATGGACCGAAATAGTGATGAATTTGACCGACTCTTCAAGGTCAGAACATTGCTCGAATTCATTCGTCGATCATGCTTGAAATTGGAGCCTCTACAACACCAAAGTGTCGACGAGCAAATCATACCATTTAAAGGTAAAACCAGTCTGAAGCAATACTTGCCGAAAAAACCTCATCGTTTGGGTTTCAAAGTTGTTTCTCGAAATGGAGTGGATGGATTTACACATGATTTCTACTTTTATGATGGCTCGCCCTTGAAATTGAGATCTTCATCATGTGGATATCAGCCTGGTGATATGGTTTTGAAAGTGTGCGAAATGCTACCTCGCCATGCAAACCATATAGTGTATTTTGACAATTTTTTCAATTTCATTGAACTTCAGATTATGTTGAAGAGAGACTTCGGTATAGAATCAGCTGATACATTGCGAGCCAATCGTTTGCGCGGATGTCCTTTGAAATCGGAAAAGGAGCTTCAGACTACGGGTCGTGGTTCGTTTGATTGCCGTCAAGAAAAGAAAACAAATATTTCTATCGTCCGCTGGTTCGACAACAGATCAATTCAGCTGAGTTCTTCTTATGTTTCAGTTGACCCGATAACAAATGTTCAGCGATTTGATCGAAAGGCAAAGAAGAGGGTTCAAGTGCCATGTTCTGTGATTGTCACTCATTACAATCAACATATGGGTGGTGTCGATAAATTCGACATGCTTATGTCACTTTATCGGTGCGATCATAAAACCAGGAAATTTTACAAACCTATCTTCTTTTGGAGTATCAACCTGTGTCTAGTAAACGCTTGGATTCATTATAAAAGAGATTGTGATCAACTTGATGTTGCGGCAAGAGGTCGATTAGATCTTTTGTCGTTTTCTGCGAAGGTGTCAAACTCATTATGTCTCCAAGGTAAGACACCCGAAATGATCAGCACCCCACGAAAGCGAGGTCGACCATGCAGAGTCGGGGACGGAGCAATTTCTCCAGCAAAAACACGACGTCGTTCTGCCATCATACCTCAAACTGACATTCGATCCGATCAGGTCGCTCATTGGCCGGAGATGGTGACGGCTGACCAAAGACAGCGGTTCAAAGTTTGCCATACATTGACTCAGACACGATGTGAGAAATGTACTATATTTCTGTGCATTCGACCAAATCGCAATTGTTATAAACTTTTTCACAATATGTAAATAACTTAGTGAACTAACCTTATTTTTCATCATTTTCTGATGAAAAGTAGTGTTTTTTGGTTGAATTTGTTTGTTCAGTTGAATTATAGCCTCAACTTCATTTATGAATTTTCACCTTTATTGCGGAGATACAATGATGTAACTCGAAGATAGTTTGCAAATAATAAAAGCATGTAACAATAACGCATTTCTTCTCAAACTCATAGATTAACTTTTAAAACTGGAATTTATGTAAAGATCCCGTTGAGCCCGGATGTATCATATATGATACATGGTCCTAACTCGTAACTAAAATCACAAAAGCGTTTTCTCTATTCAAATGATGTTATTTGAGGTCTAAGAAGACTATCTCTGAGGAGAAAGATTTTTTTCAAAGAAAATAAAGGTTGCCGGACTGAAAGGGTTAACAGAATCAATAGGACAGTATATCATATTCATTCATGAAGGTGAACATGGTGGTGAGTTAGCGTTAAATTAATTCGTTATTATCATATGCATATTCATAATAATGTATATTGATCATTTATTTCGAAGCGATTAAAACCACATTGGAAATACATGTAAATTAAATTACATTATGTATCTATTACCGATGCATCAATTCACCCGTTAGAAGAATTAAAGTCAAAGTCAAGAAGAACAATCAAAGTTAGATGAATAAAAGCTGCTTTAATGTAGTAGTAGGCGTATATATTTCATCAAAATGAAAATCATGCAGATACATTATATGGTAGTCACAAAAATCACATAAGAAAGAAAGAAAAGTTAAAAATATGCAAGAATAGAAAAAGTGGCGAGAGGCTAGTCAAACACAACACACATGTCTCTAAAATCGATTTAAATGATTGGAAATCCGAATGAGATTAGCTTTGGAATATAGCATGGTGAGTGCATGGACATTGTGAATTTGAAATATTTCCAAAATCAGTCGAGTAGTTTTTCAATAAATCACAGTTTTATGCATTTCATACTACTTACAAGATTTAAGCGTCTCGTAGGCTATGAAGAAGAAGTCCGAATAGCATCTTATCACAGACTATCAACATAAATATCATGTCAATACTGTATACAAAATTTGAAACAAATCTGTCAAGACAATGTTGAGAAATTTTGAATTTTTCACTGAAATAGCTTGTAAGCAGTATGTGTCGCAAGGGATCAGGCTAGTGTGCCGAAAAAAAATCCGGATGGCATGTAAATTGATTCATGCTCTTTCTATGGATACAGATTGTCGAGTATGATTGTTTAAGCAGATTCCATCGAGTCAAATTGCAGAAAATCTAAAATATATACAAAAATTTCAAAAAAAAAAAAATTGAAGAAAATTTGAATGTAAAATGAAGTATATGCCACTAAATCCGAATGAATTGAGATTTGAAAAGTGCATTCTCCAACGTTTCCCATATACTCTATCAAAATATAAAGCGAATCGGTCGAGTAGTTGTCTCAAGATTTAGGCTTATATGTATAGAGTTTTGCGACAAATAGTTGTTGACATTGGACTTACTTACATTGGACATTTGTACGCTTCATTGATCTCATGTACTCTATGTAGGTAGAGTCAATATTACTTATCACGCTGCGTTGAATTCTGTAATCAACATGGAGTTACTGTTCAATTAATCAAGGCTCATTGTTCAATGTTCATTTAGGTCAAGTGTGACGGTTATTGCTTGAATAGGTAACACATTCCAGCTGATATTTCGATCATTGCATCTGACTTTCTTCTTTCCAATATGCTGATCTGTTGTATTCTAACCCAATGAAGATGAATCATGTCGACTTCTAAGTCAATGGGCGGACACTAAGGCGTTAGCTGGCATTATCTGTATCCATAGAAATTAACAATACCATAGAAAGTCTGTACTTCTATGTCTGTATCTGAATTACATTGAAATTGCATTGAGATAGAAACTGCATTATTATCCGGAAGAAGCGTTCTATGTCAAATCCCCATATAAATTATGCAATAGTCAGACTTTTTGAGTAAAACTTTTTAGATGTCTATATCAGAAGCATAGATTGTCATCTAAGGATCAATGTTTGTAGCCATGTTTGTAGCATGGATTTGTTTGTAGACATCGCCATAGATTTCATCTTCATTGGGTTAGAATACCAATAATATCCACTTTTATCGGACACAAATGCAAAACTCCTCGAAATCTATGCATTTATGTCCTCTAAAAGTGCATACTATTCCTATCATCTAATGATCAAGGATGGCATTGTTTCCGTCGCGCACGGGGATATCAACCCTATTCAGCAATGTGTCAGAATCACCACCCACGCAGCGTAAGTGAACAAAGCTTTTCTTAATGTCTGAGCGCGTGAAGACCAGCGCATGCACTTGATTGAATCGTGCGGCTGCGAGATTGTGAATTGTCGTGTTGTAATTTATGGCGTCGATTGTCTCAGCATTTCATGACGAAGCTAAACATAGAATATGTAGACGATGTGGTGAAGTGGGTCTACGATCCAAAATGGTCACGATCTCTGCTTCAACTAAACAAGGTTATCGAGATTATTGGAATATTGATTTGAGAAATGATAATGCCTTCTTTGCACCTGAAGTTCTTTGCAAAACCTGCTATACTGATCTTCGGCACTTGATGAATAATAAACCTGAAAAAGTTGGAACATTAGCCAGATCTTTTAGTCAGTTTCCTTTCGACGGCATTTCAAACATCGCAACTCGCTCGATCCTGCCCTGTACAGTTTCACATCCATGTTCTTTGTGCAAAATCCTCAAAAATTACCAAGATCGTACAATTGTTGAACAAAAGGAACTATTTGGTACTGCACGTTGTGGACGAAAACGAACTTCCTCTGTTATTTCACGTGTTGAGCCGTCATGTTCAAAATGCAGCAAAATCCTATCGAAAACTGAAATGAGTATTCCAAACAGACATCGATGTGTTCCTCTCTCTGAATCTGTTGACGTTTTATGTCATACAAAGGAAAGAACGGGAGTAGCGGATAAAGTCATGTCAAACCTTGTGTCAAGCAAATTGACAGATGATAACCTTGAAATGAGTCCGCCAGGCACGTCATTTTCTGTTTCCCGTTTGAATGGACCACCACTCAAGTTAAACATCTCAAATGAGAAACACAAGCAGAGATGTACGGAACTGGAATTGAGAAGTTTGATTGGAATTAAATCATTGTCAAACTGTATCTCTAACAACAGTCTGAGAAAAATCAATTCAGCTATCAAAAGCAAATCAGTGAAGTTTCCAAGTTTTTCCTCCTATTATTCGGATCGGGATGCTTGTCTTAACAATTACTTCTCATCCACTGATGAATTTCAGTTTGAAGTTTATCAAAAAGATGACCAATCTACAGATGACAAATACCTTGCAAATGTTCCAATGATATATTGCAATGACATCAATGGTTTAATCAAGGACTGGTGGTCATCTGAGACACCTCCAACGCTTGTCATCAAATGTTCCATTGATCACGGCCAAGGGTTTTTGAAAGTTTCTGTACAAATCCTCAATGATGAGCGCTATTCGAATTCTGTATCAGAATTGCTTTTGGTTGCGTTGGTAGAGGCACCTGAAACTCGTACAAATTTGTTGACAATATTTTCGATAGAATCTTTTCAAAACTTCTTTGGCGATCCTGATTTCAGTACTATTTTAGTTGCGGACAACAAATGCTTGCAGTTGATGTTGGGAATATCAACAGGAAACTCTAAGTATCCTTGCGTTTTCTGCACCTGGAAGAATGGGTCAGATTCATCTGATGACGATGTAACCATGCGCAGCGGAACGCTACATTCTCAGCAATTGCAAAAATTCAATGACGAATGCGATCGGATAGCAAGAAAAGCAAAAGAATGTTACAATTCAATTTCTCCCTCTATTCTCGGAGAAACCGACTCGCCCAATCTCTGCAAGTGTGGAATACCCATTCTGCATGTATCGCTTGGCATAGTGCAGCATCTCTTCAACAAAATCGAAGAAAAATTGTCTCAACCAGAGAAAGACGATGTTGGGGAGACATTGAACCGAATAGGAGCTCATAGGTCTCCTTATCATGGGAAAGCGTTCGAAGGGCGTGGAGTCAGGAGCATCTTGGAAAATCTTGATATTTTTCCTACTTGTTTCAAGCGAACTGGCTATTATGTAGCACTACGTCGTTACAAGGAAGTCCTGGACGAATGTGGAGGCGTAAGACGCAAGCACACATTCCAAGACAAAATTGAAGAATTTAAAGAGGCTGTCCGTCAAGCAGGCATTACACCCTTCTTGAAAATTCATTTGCTTGACCATGTCGATTTATTCCTGAGTGTCATGGATGAGATCTGCACATTCTCAAATCCTGGCTTAGGCTGGACCAGCGAACAGGCCATCGAAAGCTCTCACCACCATTTTGCAAATACCTGGAGCCGCTACAAAAAGACTCCTGGAAACAGGAAGAAGGCCCTTCTTAGTGCAGTGATAGACTTTAACTACACAAGATTCTTGACATCTTTTTCTGATTAACTCCGAACATTTTTCCATTTCCAGCTTTCGTCACAGTGTTGTTTCGTGTTCAATATAGGTTGTTATTTGCTAATATTTGGTTCTGAATAATATACTTTCTGCTCAAGTCTTAAAACAAGGAAAAGATAATGCCTATTCTAGTACTGACAAGGTCAATTTTTTGCAATTTGTAAAAAATTATAAGAATGAAACAAGTAGAGGACCATTCTACAAATAATACTAATTTATATAATTTGCAAAAATCTATAAAAAAAACAAAATAAGTAGAAGACGATCACTATCCTAATATTGTTTAGGTCAATAAATGGATCATAGATGGATCATAGGACGGTGAAAAAATCGTGTAACCAATTTTGACTAAAGTTATGCCTAAATCTTGAGAAAACTACATTCAACATGATAAGTAATATTGACTCTACCTACATAGAGTACATGAGATCAATGAAGCGTACAAATGTCCAATGTAAGTATGTCCAATGTCAACAACTATTTGTCGCAAAACTCTATACATATAAGCCTAAATCTTGAGACAACTACTCGACCGATTCGCTTTATATTTTGATAGAGTATATGGGAAACGTTGGAGAATGCACTTTTCAAATCTCAATTCATTCGGATTTAGTGGCATATACTTCATTTTACATTCAAATTTTCTTCAATTTTTTTTTTTGAAATTTTTGTATATATTTTAGATTTTCTGCAATTTGACTCGATGGAATCTGCTTAAACAATCATACTCGACAATCTGTATCCATAGAAAGAGCATGAATCAATTTACATGCCATTCGGATTTTTTTTCGGCACACTAGCCTGATCCCTTGCGACACATACTACTTACAAGCTATTTCAGTGAAAAATTCAAAATTTCTCAACATTGTCTCGACAGATTTGTTTCAAATTTTGTATACAGTATTGACATGATATTTATGTTGATAGTCTGTGATAAGATGCTATTCGGACTTCTTCTTCATAGCCTACGAGACGCTTAAATCTTGTAAGTAGTATGAAATGCATAAAACTGTGATTTATTGAAAAACTACTCGACTGATTTTGGAAATATTTCAAATTCACAATGTCCATGCACTCACCATGCTATATTCCAAAGCTAATCTCATTCGTATTTTCCAATCATTTAAATCGATTTTAGAGACATGTGAACACCATTTGCCACGGCACAGAACCACGGAAAGAAGGAGTGCGAACGTCTGGCAGTGTGACAGTGAACGAGAGACAGATGACCTGTCCGTGGCAAACGAGATGGAATGTACGAATGAAGCGGATGCTCACGGTTGACTTCACAACTTCCCAAAAATGAAAGTCCACATTTCATGAACAATTCCGATAATGAAGGAAAATTGTCACATTGGCAGTCAGGTCCACAAATAGTGCTATGTGCTCTGCGTTGAAAACACTCAAATTTATGGAGTACACTGTAAATCGCTCGATACGAAAATTGCATACAATTTGAAACTAACATCTGATACGAGATTCTCGTATGTTTACAGAGATCTGGTATGTTTTTCATACCAAATCTCATTTACCTTCGCATGTTATTGGTATGTAGCGATACGAACTATTCTATCTGTTATTGGATGTTTTACACTGAAATACGAATTGTTGGTATGTTTTATATACGAGACCCGATGCAAATTCATCCTTATTCGTATGACTCTGGTATCCATTTGGTATGTGCAGCTTTAAGTCACATAGCAAAAAAATGTATGTATTACATACAAGACGCACTTCACTGATCAAGCTGATATTTGGAATGAAAGTAGTTATAGCAATGGTAAGTGAGCATAGAATATTTCAGATCCACACCCGTACCCGTTGGGAATTGATGACCCCCTTCTAACGATCAGCCTATGAAGATTATAGTAAATTTCACCGTTAAGCCACCATTTTCTCATCTAAAGACGGTAGAAAACAAGACGCACTTCACTGATCAAGCTGATATTTGGATGTTTATAGGGATTTGGTATATTTTCGATACGAAAATTGTTTTTCTATGCGAAAATTTCGCATCTGTTTCGTATGTAACGATAGGAACAACTCCTTCTGTGATTGACTGATTTACGAATACATATTAAAAAAGAATTTTTGTATGCATCCTTCGTATATGTTGGTATTGAGCGATTTACAGTGTACCGGTTCAGTAACGGGGGGGGGACAGAAAGAACGGAATTCTAAATACATTATAGATCGGGTGAGGTACCTCCTATATTTTAATGCAAGTTTGCATCAATCTCAAGAATTAACAAAATCTTGAAAAAATGACGGAAATCCGTAAAAAGACGGAAAATTAGGCTGATGATTGTATATATAGGCCTACTTTGATAATCGGATCATGTATCTTTGAAAATTATCTCTAGTTATTTTTGAAAATAAAAATAATGATTATATTTTAGGCTGTAATATAACGAAATTGATGTCATATCAATATACCGCTTGTGAATATGAAGAGTTTTGATTGTTACACTATCCGGTACCGGATAGTAAAATTTCCACTATCCAGTGTAACCCTAATCTCTACCACCTCATGCACCGCAGCTAGACACCTGATTCCTGAACTCTCATTGGATAATATAGCCAAGAGATTCTTAGCTTGAGCGCTGTATGGGTGAGAGAAACAATAAGTGCTGGGCTTAGGAAAATTATCAGTCATTGAAGCAATTTTTTTTATATATGATGTTATCCTTAATTGATGTCGTTTCATCTTGATGTTTAATTCCTTCACATAAGCACAAAAATATTTTTGGTATAAATTGCAGGAAAACACAAAATACGACGTAATTCTCGTACATGTATGTTTGTCTCTTGCCTAAGGTATTATATATATATATATATATTATAAAAACAACCTCAGATTCGAAGAATTCAGGGAATTTTGAACCGAGTAGGTGGGTTGAACAACTCTAATTTAAAAATTTGAAATTTGTGGTGAAAAAAAACGGAAAGCAATCTGTATTGCAGAACTCTAAATGCAGATTGATGTGAAGCGGTTTTAAGACGGATTTCAAGTTGATTATAGAAAATTTGTAAGGTGAACTTTGTAGATAATCAATCAAAATAATATGCGGTGCTTGCATAACGACTGAAACATAGTATTTCTTAATTATCTTTGCAGATGTCGAAAGACAAAAGTTTGATCTTTGTTTGAACCGAAATGAATCAGTCTACTAAATATGAATGATGAAATAAATGAAATGTAGGTGAACAGAAAGACAGTATTGGACTGTAAATTTGACTGCGGGTCTGAGACGGGCTGGGGGAGGAGGGGATCTGCTGACACCTTTCCCGTAGCTACGCGTCTGTACAACCATCTTACATGCTGAAAGACGATAATCGTATCAGTCTGATCAACGTAACGTAAAGTAATGACATAATTGCAATTGAGCAATTGATTGGTCATGAGGGAGGTCCAATTACATTAATTGATTGTTGACAAAAAGTGAGACCAATAAAATTGAAATTAATTTTTTCCAGTTCATAACATGGAATTCATTTTTCATTGTGTAACACATTAGGTAGGAGAGTGGTTATTATATCACCATTCATACGCATACTAAGGTTGCATGCTCCTTTCAGAAGTTAGTGGAACATAGTAGAAATGTTTTTGCATAAACATAACTGAAAATTGTAAATGTTATAACAATTAATATTATGAAACAGTCCATAGAAGTAGGGTTTATACAGTAGAAATTGCTTATATCGGCCCCCCAAGGGACAGACGAAAACCGCCGCTATACACGAACTGCCGAAATAAACGAACTCAATAATATGGAAAAGATCGGAAGCCGGGACCAAAACAGTCGCCGATATAGGCGATTTGCGGATATAGCCGAAGCCGATAAAGGCGATTTCTACTGTGTTTTACTGATTTTCCCTGAATCAATGAGGATATTGCATGTTGTCTGGGGGAGTAATTTTGGTCGTGGGGAGTGTAGCCTAGGCCAGAGTTACAGGGAATGAAGCAACTTTGGAAGGGAGTAGCTCTAACCTGTCATTCCGGTATAACGATCCCGTATACCAGTTACAGTACTATGGACCCCTCTCAGGTCTCAGAGGGTTATGACGCAAAACTGCCAAAGGAAATTGACGGAAACATAAATGCACCATTAATGTATCAATGATGGGCGGAAGGAATGAGCAAGATTGATTTACAAGCATAAATTTGGAAGTAGACAGATCGAGCGTCCACTACGCAAGCGCCCGAAACGTTGGAAATGCTATTGTAAGATGAAACCGGAACCATTTCGTTTAACGAACATTATTTTCTTAAAACTTCATGTTTAGGAAAATATCACTTGAAAGTGAAACTCTTCGCCAATTTGCAGAATTTTTCAGATACAAATTTAAAAGTCAAAATTAGAATTTCTGCGCCACTGTCAGTTACACCTACTTTTTGAACTCTCAAACTGGCTGCAGTACGAAATCTCTCTACATTTTCTCTTGAATAAATAACTAATTTAAACAAATACGTGTGTAAAATCTAGAAGATCTATGATGCGTTAAACTGCCTACTATATGGAATTGCCCTTTTTATAAATGCTTCCGTTTTCAGAAGAAAGCTAAGCAATAAGTATTGAGAAATGTGATCATTTCACATACAAGTGCGCAGTTTTCTTTGAGATGCACCGATTCAGCGTGTGTATTTACACGTTACCTGGATACAGCTTCAAACTGATGGTTTCTTAGAAAGCATTGTGACTTTCAACTTAAATGGATTTCCTTCTTTGAAGATCTTTTACCAATATTATGTTGTCTCTGCAATCATGCCGACATATAGTGGTATGCCACATCATGCAAGACAATAGTTTTTATGAGTGAGTCTTATACTTGAGTTTATTGGATTGGTTCTCAACTGAAGATGCCTGAGTACCAATAACATGTGTTACTTAGAAGTTTTAAATAACATTTTTCCCTTCAGATTTCGTGGCTTGTTTCAACTTCGAAAATCAATACTATACGGCTACTGATCAATTGCCTGATGTTTCATTTTACTATGGAGAAAATGGTAAGTATGTCCGGGTTTACGAGAAATTTTTGCTTTTGACAACTTTTCACACTTTTCATAATTCGATCAATTGAAACAAGTAAACACATTCTGATTGTATTTGAAATTGCAGCTGATTAGTTGATTCAATACTTTGGTTGAATTTGTTGGTCAAGACCACAGGAATGCTCGTTGTAGCTTATGATGTCTGATGTGTTTTAGATGCATGAATGCCAGTGTTTTAAGTCCTTATATAAACAAATAGGCGGTATTTTACTTTATACATCAGTCTTTCAGCAACCCGTTGTTATACTAGAACATCAATTGACATTTAGTAACAAATTCAATTTTCATCAACGGTAACGCTCGTTTCCTTGATTTACCACTTGCTGCAACATGCCAGTTATTTATCATTAACATTATTGTCATTTATCATTCATTATCTAAAACGATGACTTGAGAAAGTATAAATTTAATGTATAAGTAAATATAAGTCAAGTTCCAAGTCTATTTTGGAAAAATATAATATTCCAGATGTGTCATTTATTTATTAACGTGCGGTAATGCTCGCTACAGGAAGTTGGAAGCGCTCGCTTCCTATCGCTTCCTATATACATATACATATATATTAGTTGCACTCCGCAGGGAAGCGGTCGCCGGTTAATTTAAATAGACCCATCTCGACTGTTGACGACATTCAGTCAGGAATAAATTGCTTTGTCAATCATTACAACATTAAGAGCATGTAAATGTAGCATGATTTCAGAGTACCGACACTGTTCTTTAGAGAGTTAGAAAAATTATTGCCGGCAACTTATACATGAAGTTCAAACCCTATTTTATATCAAACAGAGCTTCCAGAATCATGTATTCTTCTGTATGAATTTTGGAAGCATTGCGTATTCCTCAATTGATCTTTTATAGAATTATCACAATCTTGAATAATTTCACTACATGGGATGGTTTATATAACACGCGGAGTTTAGAGATGCAATGAGTAATGACTTTCAATGGAATCTAGGGCCTCGGCCTGCAACTCGAGCATTTGACAGTGGATATTGGATAATAGTTTGACATACTATGTTCGAGTTCTAGTTTGGCGTGCTCATTGTTCCAGTCTCTTTTATCTCAGCTCCCGGTCATCAATGAAAACTCAAGAGATTTGAATTTAAACTTTAGTGGAGAGAATTCTCAATTGACGTGGCAAAACACTAGAATTTCCTCACAACTGAAGAAGTAGATATCACTTCATTGAATCACTTTAAATTAATTTTGCATGTCGCAGACAAGACATTTTCATTACTGTATCAGCTACGAAATTGGCCATCATACCCATCAAATTTGAACTTTACTTTCTTGAATATTTTGATATTCAAAATGGTAAAGTTTCAATTCACTGTTTTATGGAGTTAACAATTTTGAAGCTCATTTTGGTTTCAGATTTAATAGTAATAACATCTTAAAGCTTGTTCTGTGAGAAAATGTTATCTGTCGGACATGTAAACAAGCTTTGTTGTACAGCGCATTAACTGGAGAACGAATTGACAATAGTAAAGCATCGTCGTCTTCCATGTTACCTCTTCACGCGTTATTCCAAAGATCCTCTGCCGTAAAAAATCCTCAACTTCGCTCATTGTGCGTTCGACAGATTTTTTGATCTAGTTATTAATGCTACAAAGAACTATTCAAATGAATCATGCCAAGAGTCTCCTCATCCATCAATTTAGAATTATGCAATATAATTATCTTCAAAAACATTCAACCGCAAAATTTAATTTATTGCATATTTTCCATGAAATTTCAATTCTACGTTTTATTTCAAAATCTGTCGGACATGCACAAATATTTTAGTCTTGGATTATTAGCCCTGATTTCTTATAAATGATAAAAACTATACTTGAGATTCAATTTAGCTCTGAATCGAATATAATTACAAACTGTTCACATTGTATCTGATAGAAGTAGCAGTCACTAGTGACACCTTACGAGATCAGTAGAATTCTCAGTAGTTCTCACTTTTTCATCAAAAATATTGGTGTCTCATATCTTCAGAATCCTTGCGATGTGAGGAGTACGAATGTGTAAGTTATAATCAAACACGTTCGATAGTTCTTTCTCAGACTTCTTCAAAACTTTTTATCATTTCCGCAAAACTGCACAAACAATGACGGTAAACAACCGGTAGGTGCTATGAGACAACAAAGGCGTGTCTTCGCCATTGTCTTGTTTTGAACCTTCGTTCACTTTACATGGTGTTTGTTTTCTTTTGCGGACATGATAAAAAGTATTGAAGAAGTCTGAGAAAGAACTATTGAACGTGTTTGATTATAACTTACACATTCGTACTACTCACATCGCAAGGATTCTGAAGATATGAGACACCAATATTTTGATGATCAGCATGTCAAACGAGAGCTCAGAAAATGCTCGTTCTCCCCATGCCTGATTCATTATCATACTCACATGTTTTCTTATTGAAAAATTGCAAATTTGTAAAATGAGTGATTTTCCTATTTTGAGCACTGACAATTGACAGACATTTATCCTACAAAATCTATTTTGTCGGTCATTGTCAGTTCTTGTAGGATGATTGCCACTGAACACCTACAATATCTGACAAAAAGCGACAAAATGAATATCAATGAATTATAGCTTCAATTTTATCAAAAATGTAGGTAATTAATTAAATTATGTCAAAATAAATCATGGTTCTGCCACACAATAATACAGATTGTCCAAGTGTCAAGCAATCAATAATCGAAAAAATCAATCAATATTCAACAGTTGCTGTTTAGTTAATTTGCATACAAAGCATCTGTTTCGATGTCGGTGCAGAAGCTACAAATTCGTCGGATATCGCAGGATATTGGAGGTGACAATTGTCGGTTGATTTTGTCAGTAATTTTGTAGGATAATTGTCGGTTTACAGATTACAGTGTGCTGAGCAAATACAGTAACTGATACAAGTCTATCATAGCTCATTTTAAAGCTGAGAATGAAAACTCTTGAATGATTTATGGCACGTTGTTGTGCAACACGATTGGAAGGCCTGAGAATCGGTTGAATTTCAGTGAAATTTAGATGGTCCGTTTTTTATGATGAGCTCTGTAGGTTACTATTTTTGAACGTTATAAATCTCAAAAATAAGAAAAGCAACTATTGTGGTACATCATCAGCTATCATGATCATAAAAAGACGAATTTCATTTTGAGTTTTAAGTGAATATTGGATGATTACGTTATTGAGTGTATCAAACTCGGAAGTACATGGATCTACATAAACAAATGATCTTTGATCCTCCATAACTTGTAGCACGACTGGAATCACAACTTAAGAATTGTCGTTTTACTGATGCTGAGTGACAATCTACAAATTAAAAATGATAAGAAGATCGTGCGCGAATTCAGGAAGAAGATGTCAGTAGCTCTCACACTATGAAGTTATCACAAAATCATGACTCCTTTGACTGAAAATGTTATATTCTCACAAATGTTATATCATCACAAATGTTCATGTTTGGTATCTTCAGAATCCTTGTGATGCGAGAAATGCGAATATGTAAGTATTATTCAAATAGGTTCTATAGTTCTTCTTCAACATTTTTCTTCATTACCTCAAAGGTATACAAACAGCATGTAAATAAACGAAGGTTCAAAACAAAACAATTAGCGAAGGAATGTCTTTGTTCTCTGACCACTACTGCAGCCTTGATTGTTTGTGTACTTCTGCGGTAACGAAGAAAAACATTGAGATCGTACCGAGCGTCTCGAGCAAATGTCCGTAAGATATTCATCACTCTCGTTTGTTTTGCTCGCAGTGTGGCAGCCGTAATGATGACTTTATATTTGCTGCAAAACACTTTGCTCGGAGAAGCTTGGAAAAGCTCGTAGTGTGGCTGAGGACTTATGATTTTGTGATAACTTCACGGCATCTCTAATTTCTTCCTAATTCACTGATTTTGATGACCAGTACAGTATATCAAGAGAAAGCTCAGAAAATGCTCGTTCTCCCCGGTCCTGATTCATTATTATAGTCACATGTTTTCTTGTAGAAAATTGCAAATCTGCAAGTTGTGCGGTTTTCACATCTTGAGCATTGCTCAGCAAATGCAACGGATGCAAATCTATCATATCTCATTTGTAGGCTGAGAATGCAAGATCTCGACTATACTATGGCACGACGTTGTTGTACCACACGATTAGAAGGCATGAGAATCGATTGAACTTCAGCGAAATTTAGGTGATCCGTTTTTTATGATCAGCTCTGCAGCAATAAACTCAATCACTGACACTTTGCTTGCACATCGCGGTACAGCAGAGTAGGTAAAAGCACATCACCGTTGAATGCATGGGTAGAATTACGCGGGTTCAAATCTGGGAATGCCAAAAACTTTTCGAGAAAAAAGTTGTATTTTTTTACTGTGATATTGAATAATTTTGGACTACTTTCTAGTATTCATTTTATGCCAATTCATTTCATTTTATGCCTGTCATACATGTACAGCTGCTTTCTACTGCAATATGTTCCTCGTAATCAAGAAAACATGCAAAATATTTTGCAGTCCTACATCTCAACTAAAACGAGAGTTTACTTCAGCTTATAGTTGGATAATGTTCACTTTCGATTCCATTGAATAGTTGAATAGATATAACAGTCTATGTAAATAATAAACACCTGATTGAAATATAATATTACGACCTACAACTTTCAGCTAGCTACGGTATATTTTGATTAATGATAAATTCTTACATTTTCCTTGACATGGTCGCCATGTTGAGTATTCAAAATCCACCATCAAATGAAATTTTCAAACAAGATCACAAAAGATATTAAATTACATGACAAATGTTATGTATGAAATAATATGATCATAGATTTGTCTTGTTAATTTTTGATCATATGAGTTTTGTCCGATTTTTAGTGCTATTTATTCTGAGTTCACCGAAAACGACCCAACATTAATTTTGCCTCACTGCATATCAAAACTCATTCGGAAAAGTAACATAAGTGTATTTCTCAGTTAAGTTGATGAAGCAACTATATTGAAAATCGCCAGATATACATTGAAACATAAAGTAGAAACGTATTTGAAAAATTTACAAGAAGAGATAGCCGGTTTGAGAGCAAATATTTCTCTTAGCATTTCACAAAATCAACTTGAAATTGATGTCATTATTAAATATAGCTATATAATGTAATCCTACATAATCCATATAGATTATGTAAGTATAATATACAGCAACAACTATACGAAATTATTGAATATCAGCAGGGCAGCCTGGCTTGAATAAAGTTGGATCGTTTTTCACCCACTTGGATGTAGCCATTAACGCCTCTACACGCAGAATTTCCTGCGCGAGGAAATTTTCTAAATTTTTACTCTAGGAACTTTGTCACTGTACATGTAGTTTTAGGTGGCTCTACGACAAGTTCGAGATTTATCTGATACTTAACACCACAAGTTTGTATTTCCCCACATTTAGGAATTGTTCTATAATAGCAAAATTATTAGCATTTTATATAAATATTCAATGAAATGTCATTGTCCAACATAATCATCGGTGAAGCTTCGATATTCAAAAAAAATCTTGAGAGTGAACGTTTCAATCTATTTGAGAGACATGTGAAACACACATGCAAGTAGAAATCGGACTTCAGTCATAGCATGGAATCAAGAGGTTCATTTAACAGCACGCAGGATATCCTTTGTGTGGGCAGATGTGTGCACTTTCATGCATAAGTTGAGTTGAAGCTTTACTATCAGAATGGTCTAGAAAAATTGATTGAGATAATATGTGATGACATCTTTTAAATTAGTGACATTGGCGACACACGCAGCTCTAAACGATAGAAACACGGATATTTTCAAGAAAGTGATCGCAAGATTTATAAAGCAATCTGCGATAGGCACAAAACGTAAATATCATCTTTGACCACCCATGGTGGTGAGTGCTTAACATTTGAAGAAAGTCATTTCGATTAAGATTCGTAATCTTGAATCCTGCCTCTCTTTGAGAAAAATGCCAAGATTGCGCAGATAACGGACTACATGGCGTGGCTGAGCAAGAAAATTCCACCAATCGATTACAGGATTGAATTTCGATTTTGATATAGCATTCTCTTTGATTGATGTATGTAACAGCAGTCTATTCGAATTTGGGGAAGTAAACTGGCAATGCTCCACTGAAACATTCGCGAAAAAATTAGAAGGCGAATTCATATAGTTAATCACGCAGATTTCTATTATTTTGATGGAATGATAATGGACACAATTGTTACAATTTCAAGCAATGTGGCTTAACTATCAGTCGCTCGCTTTTGAAACTTTGGGGATGCATTTGATAAGTTATCGGAGGCACCTCCCCAAAACGACGCGACAATGCGACGTGTAAAATCAAAATTTGGAAGTTAATTGGCATTTGGAATCAAAATATTTGATGTTGGTCCTCCTCAATACTATTTATAAGCTCGACTGCTGTGGCTGTCATCAATATTACATAGGTCAGACTGGTGATACATTAAGAAATCGCATGACTCTTCATAGCCAGCAGATATCTGATTCTAAGGTACGTGCTATATTGAAAGTGAGTAAGCACATATGTCTGTGTGGCAAGGGTTTTGTGCTACGGCTCAGCTTATATCACGACATAGCCATAATAATGTAGCATTATATCATGGATCTTTAGGTCAGCAACATCAGACATAGACGAGACTGTGTTAGCAGCCGAGACTCTTAATACAGCAAAAGTTATAAAGTTGTGTGCAGTTGGCCATTAAAACATTTTTTTATCGCGATAGTCTGCGAAAAATGAAGCAAACGTGTCAATTGAGTAAGACTGTAGCAAATGTTGTCGAAATTCGAAAAGCATTATATCATTTGAAAGCTTTTACACGAGGCTGATTGACTAGTGATAATCTTAATTTTCTAAATTAAATTAATAATTAGTTAATAATTAGTTAATTAATCTTTAATTAACTAATTAATAATGTCATGCAGTTAATAATTTGATGCAGGATATCTTCCACGGTATCAATGCATGACGTGGCCCGATTGGGTTTGACACCTTTCAACTTAAAGTAAGATGCAATATGATAATTCGGAAAAAAGGGTGAATTTTTATACAATTCATGATGTTTATTATACGCGGGCATAACCGCATACTAAAAAGGTAAATCCTTTTAGATAAATTGAGCAGCAGTATGGATTTTCGGAATAATACAAACAGCATAGATTTTGGAATGACATAAAAATATGTGGTTGTAGAAATTTTATCTTAGTGACTGTTATGAAGACTGTATGTTAATATAATTCATTTCATCAAAAAGGTGTTCAGCAAATTAATTTCGAACGATGCTTCAAAACGAATTGGAATCCACAATTGTGTAATTGCAATTTTGTCTTGACTACATATCAATTTTTCGGCATGCATCTGACATCATGATTTTGCTTAGAAAACTCAAGAAGCAACACAGCTTTAATTAAATTACAAAATAAACTGCAGCGATTGAAATTATAATTCTTTTCTTGTTATATGAAGAAGTTTCTTCCCAAATTTTGCAGGCATGGAAGTCTTTGTTTTTCTAAAAGATTGAGTTTTGAGTCCATCAACTCAATAATAGTCTGCATAATATAAATTGATATTATTTAATCGCAATATACGTGTAATGGTGAATCATTTGTAACAGGCAGTTTGTCAATTAGAGACTTTTATTTTCTATTACTAATTCGTTGAGTTACTTAAGCATGCAGAGGTTAAGAAAACAATGCAAAACAATTCACAACTTAAGAAATGATTCGCACGATGAGTTCACCTAATGAATGGCATTGAATGATGCAAAATAATGGTGCAAGATATATGCATGCTGCTGAAGCATCTCGACAGGTATTTTAGTCATTTATTGAATATAGGTGTGTCAATATAATTACTATCTAGGACTGCCAGGTCAGAAATTGATTTTTCCTGAATTATGTTTCCTGCTTTTGCTGAAGTCATATAGACTTATGCATGCTGTGATAATCAAGAGCGCATTTGGCACAGAATGCTGTAGACAATCATACAAATTTGCACTCGCAGTCTACTTTCTTTACAAAATGGCCTGGCTCCCTACTCAGAAGAAAAGGAAGTAATACGTATTGAGAAATGTGATCACTAGACATAACAAGTCTGCAGTTTTCTTTGAGATGCACCGATTCAGCGCCTGTATTACACGTTAACTGGATACAGCTTCAAACTAATGGTTTCTTAGAAAGTATTGTGACCTTCAACTTAAATGTATTTCCTTCTTTGAAGATCTTTTACCAATATTATGTTGTCCCAACAGTCATGCCGACATATTCTGATATGCCACATTATACAAGCAAATACGGTAGTTTTTATGAATGCGTCCTATATCTCCGTTCATTGGATTGGTTCTCAACTGAAGATGCCTGAATACCAATAACATGTGTTGCTTAGAAGCTTTATTCAATATTTTTCCATTCAGATTTCGTGGTTTGTTTTAACTTCGAAATTCAATACTATACAGCAGCCGATCATTCGCTTGATATTTCATTTCACTATGGAGAAAATGGTAAGCATGTCTATGTTTGCGAGAAATTTTGGTTTTGACAACTTTTCATACTTTTCATAATTCGATCAATTCAAACAAGTTCAAACATTCTGATTGTATTTGAAATTGCCGATGATTAGCTGATTAAATATTTTGCTTGAATTGGTCAAGCCCACGGCAATGCTCGTTGTAGCTGATGATGTCTGATATGTTTTAGATGCATGAATGCCCGTGTTTTAAGTCCTTAGATAAACAAATAGGCGGTATTTTACTTTATACATCAGTCCGTCAACAACTCGTTGCTATTCTGCAACATCAATGACAATTAGTAATAAATTCAATTTTCATCAACGGTAACGCTCGTTTCCTTGATTTACCACTTTACTGCAACATAGCAGTTATTATTTATCATTATAAAAATGACCTCATTTCGATTTCTACGGGTCAATGTTGATCAGAAAGCATGTAGGGCCTATCACATAAGGTCATGGCCATTCAGTAGCGCTAATGTTTGTTAGAAAAATGAATTTTGTTCGTCGCGGGTACCGGTACAATGCAATTTTGATGTAAGCTTACTCGCGAAGGTACTGTATGTGGGCCTACCTCAAATCTCATACAGTAGAAATGGAATTTACGTATCTGGTTTGCTGCGTAAACCGCATTTTTGCGATCGATCATGACCGTCATCTATTCCCCATAGAAGTGTGATAGGGAAAATATTGTTTCATTTTTCGCTGACGACTAGTCATCAGAGATTCGATAAAGACTTCCCTAGTGGGCACTCTCAAAGCTCTATGTAGTCACCCTTGCTTTATTTTGTGTGTATTCATTTATTTTTAATTTGCGGCAACGATATTCATAATGATAAAATAGGTCAGTCGTGTTTAGGGTTGTTGTATATCCCGAAAAATCTTGTCCCGGGAAATCGGGAAATCATTCAATCATTTCGGGATCCCGGGAATTTCCCGGGAAATAAATTAGTAAGGTTTATAGGCCGAATGCATTGATGATAGATTATCAACAATATTTTAGAATACCTCGAGGGTGATATAACATGTAAATACATACAGTGGTGACAAAAAATGGGACACCTACATTTTCATCAATTTCAATCGCTTCTCCTGCCTTTTATATTTGTTGTACAGCAAGAAGGCATACATCATTTAAAGGCTAACGAACGAAGTTTACTGTTTAGCAACCAATAGAAATAGCACTATAATTTCTTGTCTAAATTGGTTGGCAAAATGTTTTAAAATATAATAAAATTTACATATAAATGTGGAATTAATATAAAATAATTGCTTAAATACATTCAGAATAGATTAAAGAATAACGTCATTAGTTTTTAGATATTTTCTGAATGTATTTAAGAAGCCGTTATACATTATTTTCTTTTTATTTAAATATAATTTCATTCTTTTTTTGCCAGCCAATTTAGACAAGAATTTCATAATGCGTTTTCTATTGGTCGTTAAGAAATCGAAGTCTTCCAATTACAGTTTGTTTATTGTTGAAACCGAAATTACACATAACACAAAAGAGCGACGACATATCTACCCTATTAATATCTTTGCTATAGCTAAATCACAAATATTATGCATTTCCCGGGATCCCGAAATATTTTCCCGGGAAATCGATTTCTCGAAATTAGCTGATTTCCCGGGAAATCCCGGTTTCGGGAAATCCCGGGAAACAGCAATAGTCGTGTTGTAAATTTGGTCCAAAAATATTTTCGCAAACGCTTTGTAATATTTTTTGTTTATTTCCTTAGTACAGGTCTTTGACTCATCAAGCACATGTAGATTCACAGCTGCTTCTCATCGCCTACTGCATTGAAATTATCAACCATTGCTAGTTTGTTTTTACCTCAGCGAATTCTGCGATTGCCTTTTACTTCAACTTATATCATACGACATAATCATCAATCAACATATTGTAATTTTTGAAGATTCCATTGTGATTTACATGAACATATCGAACCTTGTGCCGTTCTGGAAAATCCAATGGTTCAACCATGTGATGTTCTCTCGTTTATCTAATCATTTTGGTTCATTTCATGTATAGTTGTCAGGCTCAGACAAAGAGCTGCGTTTTCGATACCGTTTGAGACGTAAATTAGGCTAAGTACCTACTGTATCTTGGAAACTTAGGCCTAAAAAAGGTGTAAATTTCTCATTTGGTGAGTTAGCATTATGTGATCATAAAAACTACAGATAAATAATGTCGTATCTCGTTTTGAGGAGATCACTAATAAAATCGATCAAATATACCTGTAGCTGCATACCGTGCATACAGATATGCGCAAGGCTAGAGATTCACTCATAGGTATGCCTCAGCCTACCCCCCTAAACTGAAATGCTGGATACGCCTATCGTCAAAGTTGCAAGTCTATTTTGGAAAAATAAAATATTCCAGATTTGTCATAACATTCCAGAACTGTTCCTTAAAGAGTTAGAAAAATGATTGCCGGCAACTTATACATGCAGTTCAAACCCTACTTTATATCAAACAAAGCTTCCAGAATCATATAGTCTCGCCTGTATACATTTTGGCAGCATTGTGTATTCCTCAACCTATCTTTTATAGAATCATCACCATCCTGAACAATTTCACTACATGGGATGGTTTATATAATACGTGGGACTTAGAGGAGCAGTGAGTAATAACTTTCAATGGAATCTAGGACCTCCGCCTACTTCTCGAACACTTGAAATTGGATATTGGATAATAGTTTGATAAGCTAGCTGCACGCGATCAATTTTGATCGATGAGGGTACAGCAGCACTCTCGCATGGTCTTGGAACACAGCAGTGAGATGAAAACTTGATGACAAGTTTGGCGAGCTCATTGTTCCAGACTCTTATACTTCAGCTCGGGGTCATCAATATAAACTCAAGAGATTTAAATTGAAACTGTAGAGGAGAGAGTTCTCAATTGACGTTGCAAAACACTCGAATTTCCTTTAGAATTCATTCATTGGAATGTTTTGATATTCAAAATAACATCTCATCCATTATTTTATGGAGTTAATAATTATCAAATACATTTCAGATTTTTTTGTAATTGCATTTTAAAGCTCGGTATGTAAGAAAATGCTATCTGTCGGACATGTAAACAAGCTTTGTTGTACAGCGCACTAACTAGAATGACTTAATGGAGAACGAATTGACGATAGTAAAGCATCGTCATCAGCCATGTTACCTTTTCACGCGTTATTCCAAAGAACCTCTGCCGTAAAATAATCCTCAACTTCGCTCATTGTACGTTCGACAGATTTTTTGATCTAGTTATTAATGCTACAAAGAACTATTCAAATGAATCATGCCAAGAGTCTCCTCATCCATCAATTTAGAATTATGCAATATAATTATCTTCAAAAACATTCAACCGCAAAAGTTAATTTATTACATATTTTCCATAAAATTTCAATTCTACGTTTTATTTCAAAATCTGTCGAACATACACAAATATTTTAGTCTTGCATTATTAACCCTGATTTCTCATAAATGATAAAATATATACTTGAGATTCAATTTAGCTCTGAATCGAATACAATTACAAACTGTTCACATTGTATCTGATAGAAGTAGCAGTCACTAGTGACACCTTACGAGATCAGTAGCATTTTCAGTAGTTCTCACTTTTTCATCAAAAATATTGGTGTCTCATATCTTCAGAATCCTTGCGATGTGAGGAGTACGAATGTGTAAGTTATATTCAAACACGTTCAATAGTTCTTTCTCAGACTTCTTCAAAACTTTTTGTCAGTTCCGCAAAACTGCACAAACAATGACGGTAAACAATCGGTAGCTGCTATGAGACAACAAAGGCGTGCCTTCGCCATTATCTTGTTTTGAACCTTCGTTCACTTTACATGGTGCTTGTTTTCTTTTGCGGACATGATAAAAAGTATTGAAGAAGTCTGAGAAAGAATTATTGAACGTATATGAATATAACTTGCACATTCGTAGTCTTCACATCGCAAGGATTCTGAAGATATGAGACATCAATATTTTTGATGAAAAAGTGAGAACATTAGATTTTCAACCAAAAAGGTCATGATTGTGTGATGACTTCACGATATCACTAATTTTTTATATGTTCACCGATTTTGATGATCAGTATGTCAAAAGAGAGCTCAGAAAATGCTCGTTCTCCCCATGCCTGATTCATTATTATACTCACATGTTTTCCTATTGAAAAATGCAAATTTGAAAAATGAGTGATTTTCCTATTTTGAGCATTGCACTGTAAACCATTGACTGACAATTGACAGACATTTATCCTACAAAATCTATTTTGTCGGTCATTGTTAGTTCTTGTAGGATGATTGCCACTGAACACCTACAATATCTGACAAAAAGCGACAAAATGAATATCAATGAATTATAGCTTCAATTTTATCAAAAATGTAGATAATTAATCAAATTATGTCAAAATAAATCATGGTTCCGCCACACAATAATACAGATTGTCCAAGTGTCAAGCAATCACTAATCGAAAAAATCAATCAACATTCAACAGTTGTTGTTTAGTTAATTTGCATACAAAGCATCTGTTTCGATGTCGGAGCAGAAGCTACAAATTCGTCGGATATCGCAGGATATGAGAGGTGACAATTCTCGGTTGATTTTGTCAGTAATTTTGTAGGATAATTGTCGGACTACAGCTTACAGTGTGCTGAGAAAATACAGTAACTGACACAAGGCTATCATAGCTCATTTTAAAGCTGAGAATACAAAGTCTCGAATGATTTATGGCATGTTGTTGTGCAACACGATTGGAAGGCCTGATAATCGGTTGAATTTCAGTGAAATTTAGATGGTCCGTTTTTTATGATGAGCTCTGTAGTTTACTATTTTTGAACGTTATAAATCTCAAAGATAAGAAAAGCAACTATTGTGATATATCATCAATTATCATGATCATAAAAATAACAAATTTCATTTTGAGTTTTAAGTGACTGTTGGATGATTACGTTATTGAGTGTATCAAACTCGGAAGTACATGGATCTACATAAACAAATGATCTTTGATCCTCCATAACTTGTAGCACGACTGGAATCACAACTTAAGAATTGTCGTTTTACTGATGTTGCGTGACAATCTGCAAATTAAAAATGATAAGAAGATCGTGCACGAATTTAGGAAGAAGATGTCAGTAGTTCTCACACTATGAAGTTATCACAAAATCATGACTCCTTTGACTGAAAATGTTATACTCTCACTTTTTCATCACAAATGTTCATGTTTGGTGTCTTCAGAATCCTTGTGATGCAAGAAATGCGAATATGTAAGTATTATTCAAATAGGTTCTATAGTTTTCTTCTTTTCTTCAACATGTTTCTTTATTACCGCAAAGGTACACAAACAGCATGTAAATAAACGAAGGTTCAAAACAAAACAATTAGCGAAGGAATGTCTTTGTTTTCTGACCACTACTGCAGCCTTGATTGTTTGTGTACTTCTCCGGTAACGAAGAAAAACATTGAGAGCGTACCGAGCGTCTCGAGCAAATGTCCGTAAGATATTCATCACTCTCGTTTGCTTTGCTCGCAGTGTGGCAGCCGTAATGATGACTTTATATTTGCTGCAAAACACTTTGCTCGGAGAAGCTTGTAAAAGCTCGTAGTGTGGCTGAGGCCTTATGATTTTGTGATAACTTCACGGCATCTCTAATTTCTTCCTAGTACACTGATTTTGATGACTAGTATATCAAGAGAAAGCTCAGAAAATGCTCGTTCTCCCCGGTCCTGATTCATTATTATAGTCACATGTTTTCTTGTAGAAAATTGCAAATCTGCAAGTTGTGCGGTTTTCACATCTTGAGCATTGCTCAGCAAATGCAACGGATGCAAATCTATCATACCTCATTTTAAAGCTGAGAATGCAAGATCTCGACTTAACTATGGCACGACGTTGTTGTACCACACGATTAGAAGGCATGAGAATTGATTGAACTTCAGCGAAATTTAGGTGATCCGTTTTTTATGATCAGCTCTGCAGCAATAAACTCAATCACTGACACTTTGCTTGCACATCGCGGTACAGCAGAGTAGGTAAAAGCACATCACCGTTGAATGCATGGGTAGAAGTACGCGGGTTCAAATCTGGGAATGCCAAAAACTTTTCGAGAAAAAAGTTGTATTTTTTTACTATGATATTGAATAATTTTGGACTACTTTCTAGTATTCATTTTATACCAATTCATTGTTCCTGTCATACATGTACAGCTGCTTTCTAGGTCAATATGTTCCTCGTAATCAAGAAAACATGCAAAATATTTTGCAGTCCTACATCTCAACTAAAACGAGAGTTTACTTCAGCTTATAGTTGGATAATGTTCACTTTCGATTCCATTGAATAGTTGAATAGATATAACAGTCTATGTAAATAATAAACACCTGATTGAAATATAATATTACGACCTACAACTTTCAGCTAGCTACGGTATATTTTGATTAATGATAAATTCTTACATTTTCCTTGACATGGTCGCCATGTTGAGTATTCAAAATCCACCATCAAATGAAAATTTCAAACAAGATCATACATAAAAGTTAATAAATTAGGAATTAGGAAGTGTTCTATAATAGCAAAATTATTGGCATTTTATATAAATATTCAATAAAATGTCATTGTCCAACATAATCATCGGTGAAGCTTCGATATTCAAAAAACTCTTGAAAATGAACGTTTCAATCTTTTTGAGGGACATGTGAAACACACATGCAAGTGGAAATCGGACTTCAGTCATAGCATGGAATCAAGAGGTTCATCTAATAGCACGCAGGATGTCATTTGTGTGGGCAGATGTGTGCACTTTCATGCATAAGTTGAGTTGAAGCTTTACTATCAGAATGGTCTAGAAAAATTGATTGAGATAATATGTGATGGCATTTTTAAAAAATGTTTAATTAGTGACATTGGCGACACACACACAGCTCTAAATGATAGAAGCACGGATATTTTCAAGAAAGTGATCGTAAGATTTATAAAGCAATCTGCGATAGGCACAAAACGTAAATATCATCTTTGACCACCCATGGTGGTGAGTGCTTAACATTTGAAGAAAGTCATTTCGATTAAGATTCGTAATCTTGAATCCTGCCTCTCTTTGAGAAAAATGCCAAGATTGCGCAGATAGCGGACTACATGGCGTGGCTGAGCAAGAAAATTCCAGCAATCGACTAGGATTGAATTTCCATTTTGATATAGCATTATCTTTGATTGATGGATGTAACAGCAGTCTATTCGAATTTGGGGAAGTAAACTGTCAATGCTCCACTGAAACATTCGCGAAAAAATTAGAAGGCGAATTCATTTAGTTAATCACGCAGATTTCTATTATTTTGATGGAATGATAATGGACACATAATTGTTACAATTTCATGCATTGTGGCTTAACTATCAGTTGCTCGCTTTTGACACTTTGGGGATGCATTTGATAAGTTATCGGAGGCACCTCCCTAAAACGACGCGACAATGCGACGTGTACATGTAAAATCAAAATTTGGAAGTTAATTGGCATTTGGAATCAAAATATTTGATGTTGGTCCTCCGCAACACCATTTATAAGCTCGACTGCTGTGGCTGTCATCAATATTACATAGGTCAGACTGGTGATACATTTAGAAATCGCATGACTCTTCATAGCCAGCAGATATCTGATTCTAAGGTACGCGCCATATTGAAAGTGAGTAAGCACATATGTCTGTGTGGCAAGGGTTTTCGTGCTACGGTTCAGCTTATATCACGACATAGCCATTATAATGTAGCATTATATCATGGATCTTTAGGTCAGCAACATCAGACATAGACGAGACTGTGTTAGCAGCCGAGACTCTTAATACAGCAAAAGTTATAAAGTTGTGTGCAGTTGGCCATTAAAACATTTTTAACGCGATAGTTAGCGAAAAATGAAGCAAACGTGTTAATTGAATAAGACTGTACCAAATGTTGTCGAAATTCGAAAAGCATTATATCATCTTAAAGCTTTGACTAGTGATAATCTTAATTTTCTGTTTTGCGGAGTTTAGTCAGTAGGCATCGGTGAATGAATTGACCAAGGATTCATACTTTTACGTCTGCTGACCACAACTGAACAGACACTACCTAATCGTTCTGCCAAATCAAAGTACTAAACACATCCCTTCAGATGGTATAAAGTTTATTGAAACTGAGCATCTACATCAATGAAAAAATCATGTCAGATAGATGAAATTATTAAAAGTAACTGATTGCATCAGAAAACACTAAGATGAATGGATTATGAGCATTTTCAGAAACTTTACTTTTCAAAATTACAATGTCGATTGACAAAGTATATCTAGTCCAACAAAATTACAGCTTTGAAAGTAATATTTTGTTGAATTGCAATACATCAAAGTTCTATATATATTGTCTATCATAAGGAATCATTTCCTACTGACAAAAGCTCAACGTTTTCAAGTACTATTGTACTAAAAATATATAATGTTGACATCACATATTGAAGACACGTGCGTCGTGCAAAAACATGAATTGTTGTGCTTAATTCTTCAAGTCTGAGGACATCTTTCTATTCCACAACTGGTATTCTACAATCTTTATGATTATCAGCCACACGAAAAAGCCAGGATGAATAAACGCACGCTGTAAACCGTCAACTATGGAGTGAAATCAATTTCGATGTGAAACCAACTCATCAAAAACTAACATTTCTTCCCATATGAGAATGGTTTGGCTCATTTGTCCACCAGATCGTGTTCATTGGTAGCGGCCGCATGGGTTAAATCCGATGGTCTGACAAGCAATTTACTGCCAAACCTTAGTGCTGCCTTGAATCACCTTGAATTCTATTGGTCTCTATTGCATCATTCTAATTTCTTTTGTTTTCATTTCACAGCAATGATGATTCGCTGCCAATTGATCTGGAATCTCTTGTCTTAAAATTTTGCAGGAACTTTTCATATTTACCTCATACTACTTTTACTATTTATAAATTAGTACGAGTATTAGTAGACTTGCCGGCGGTGATTATTGTCTCTCATTCCCAAGTGAACACTTAAACCTGTTAAACTAAGAATCAATGGGCAAACGGCAGGTCCAACTTGTTCGCCTTTTATCATATCGTTTTAAAATGCATGTGAGTATATACAGCATCGGTACACTTGTACCTTCTAAGTCAAGCAAATACAAAACATTCCAATTCAACTTTCATTTTTTCATCAATTCTACTCTTCTTTCTGACATTGCAAAAATGTTGATAACATCTGAATGCCATTTTTCATGGCCACTTTTCGTCATACGGGCTATGAGTTCATTTTCAATCGGAAGAAAAGACAAACTACACAATCTCTCATCGGACATACTCATCCTGCATACTCATCAGACATACTCATCTTTTAATTCTTTTCAGAGAAAAGAAGGATATTTCGCAACCACAGCTAGACACGCTAAGCGTGATGAGTGTTTTGAGTAGCTTTTCAGTCATGGGAAAACATCAGATTAATCACGTGCCAACAGGTTCAAAAACCCTGCTGCGCTTTCTGTCTTGACAACAAACTCATCGGCTTTATGCGAAACTTGCAATTCAGCACGACATTTGTTTGACGTTTATCATCAGACGATGTTTACATGCCAAATACATAATCACATCATAATATTTGTATTTATCTTGATAATATTGAATCTTCTTTCACCATGTAGATTTCGCTACTATTTGATGTGTTACTAATAAGCTTCAAATATAGTAGTGCAAATGTCCATAATTACCTATAATAGGAAATAAATTTGTAAAATTTACTTTTAGGACAGATGAAACGATGGAAGTTGGTTTAAGATGATAATTTGACAGTAATCACTGTTTACCTTAATTATCCAGAGAAATAGCCATTAAGATTTACTACACATATTTAAGCGACAGTTGTATTTTGCATTCAATTAAACGTGAATTTGGTGAATGACCTCCCTGAAGTTGTGTGGATTCCTTTCTATAATTTCTGCCGAACGCGGATTATAAAGACATAGTTGTATTTGTTCTTTTATGAATTAAAATGTATTTTCATTCCGTATTGATTCCTAGCTTAATTTCAAATTTACGCAATGTACATTGTTTATAATTCTTAACTTATTGACTATTTATGAAATGTTTTAGACTTCCGTGTAATATAATCGAATTATATATTGTAAGTTTGACTCACTAATGTCAATGTCCTACTAGTCACTATGTCGTCATGGGTACCATGCAACGCAAGCGCGATGAATATTAACAAAATACTTCGAATCGATATATTTTATATTACAAAATTCGTGTTGATGTTGTAATTCAATTTCTATGTACGTAATACCATGAGAAACCTGATTTTTCGTAGATTGAATTGGCATATAATGTCACGTTCCACATTGTTGTTGGTTTTGACCAGTAGTCGTCACGAAAACAATTGCACGTGATCAATATTGGCTGACATTGTGATCTTCCCGACAACTTTTTAATAATGCAAAGATTTTATGGTTCTTTGATCGGCAAAAATGAGCAGTATGTTTCAAATGATTGCTAACACATCTGAAAATTTAGTTATTTATCGATGTTTTGAAATCAGTTGTTTTCAACTAAATAAAAGTTATAATTTTAATTTGCTGTCGTAGTTACATTATATTTGTGAATGACTAACATCACATTTCAACAAGTAGCAATGAATTTTCGATCAAACTATAAAAGAAATTACAAATTTTCCATAAAAACTTGCCACGCATGGAGTTAATCTCTTAAATAGGCTGACGGATTAACCACAGAAAAGTAAACTTGCAATTCTGTAGGCCTACAATATGATTTGAGTGATATTTTCAAAACAATCATGTTTTCCTCATTCATGGTGTAGTTTAAGATACTGTTACTGAGTGACCACTCGACTCATATATTGATAAAGTTGAATTGAATTCAATTTTATTCAATTTATTCACAATTCCCTTTGCAAACCATTCATTATGAAATGCTTATTTGTCTATAATAGGGGGCCGGGAAACATCATTTTTGAGACTGTCACATTTATGGAATGACATAATTCATGGAATAAAAGTGTGTCTATTAACAGTGCGTCTATTCATCCTGGCTTTGCCGTGCGGCTGATAATCATAAAGATTGCATAATGCCAGTTCTCCTGGGCATGGAATAGAAAGATGTCCTCAGACTTGAACAATTTAAGCACAACAATTCCTTGGCAGCCGTAGACACTGCGTTTCGCCCTACAAGGGCTAGTCGGTACGGTTCGGAATGACCCAAGATAGCTTAATACATATTTGGATAAGCACCAGGATGATCTATTGAAAGCGGGAGATAGAATTGTAATGGAAAAACGTAATACACTTATATAAAATTGTTATCATAAAAGACAACAAAAAACCATGCGAACTGAAGTATAAACAAAATGCTGACCGCAACATGTTGCATCTTTTGCATGCAATGTTTTAAATAACATGTTTTCTTAAAAACCTAGTTAAAGTACAACTAATATTTGGATAAAACATTTTATGGGGTTCAATTCAGCTCGAAAACTACCTAAAGGTCGAAAGTCGGTAAAACAGCTGAGATTTTTATACAATAGTAGAAGGATGTTTCATTGTCTATTTCCTTTTTCAGATGCTTTTCTTTGCCTTCTCACTTCTTGGAGTTATTGGAGCTCAATCAACTGCAAGATCAGATAATTTCAAAGCCGAAATGAAAGATTATTGTCTGGAAGCTAAGGCCAATGTCCTATCTTCTCCGGGTACATCAGAAATAGATTGCGCCTAGCAATGCCTCTCCAGGCTTTCATGTTGTGGATTCATGTTTCGGAAGAGCCCAACTCGCTGCCTATTTCTCAACAATCTGCAGTTAACCGGGAGTTTCAGTTATATGCCTAGTGGACAATGCATCCTCTATCGTCGTATGAGTTGCCCACCGTGTCCAACGTTTTATACAAGAACTTTCCGAACTGCTCCAAAGCGAGTGTTTTACATCCCAAAGGATTCAACAAGACTTGGAAATGCCATGAAATACTGCGCGGATAGAGGAGGGCGTGTGATTGAGCAATATCCTCCGACTTTCATGAATGAATACATAAAGGCAATGATAACAGGATTTACACCAGCAATGAAAAGCGATCCGATAATTTGTCCAATTACAGACAAGTACTATTGCAGATCTACTTCTGGATTGCGGAGGTTAAGTAACGGAAGTTATCTCTGGCCAAATCAGAATGCTATTTATGATTCCAATGCTTACGGAGGAAAAATGGCTTCGAAAAGTTATCGCAGCATTCTTAGAGGAACGGATCCACCTGCCCTCGTTGGGCTCGCCTTTTATCCTTGGGACAAGAGCAGGCTTGTTGAATCATATATTGTCAATAGAGATGGTGATCATGAAGCATTGGCGGTGTGCGAATGCACAATATTAAAGCAATGAACATCGGCTGATAATTCCTTAATCCTTCGAACCTGACTGTCGGTCAATGAGAGCGCATTACCGAATACAGCGATATTAGTGACGATTCAGGACTGAACAGTGTAATTTTCACATGAACATTGTAAACAATAGCACGCCATGGACACAGTTATCCACATAATGAATAGTCCAAAGAAATGGTGAGTTACAATGACTAGAAAACATTCAGGATGAAGTATTCGAAGTATAGTTGCTAAAGCAGTCCTAAATACCGTCATAATGCACTCTATTTCGTAGTGTTCTGTGTCTGAGCTTTCCTGCCGACCAGTATCCGTTGTAGACGTTTGCTTTGTGAAAATTCGTTGAAAATGGACTTCAATTTTTCGAATAATGAAGCATCAGTTTTTGCCAGATCGAGCATCTTGTTGTTGGAAGTAAAATGTTGCAATTTAAATTCAACGGTTTTCAAAGTGTTGAGTTTTTCATTATCTATTGGAAATTGATGGTAGATGTATTTGATAAAAGATTTGCTTTTACCCGTCATCGCATGAAGCGTCAAAAGAAAATGAAATGAGTACGTCTAACTGCATCGGGATGATTAAACCGTCTTAACTACAACTCAAATAGGAATTCAAGAACATAATAGGCAAATGTAAAAGCAAAACAAAACGAGCAGTCTCGCAAATCAATTGTAATCAGTGTTTAAAGATGCGTATCCTCTTCATCTGTGAAGGTGCTCTGCCATGACATGAAAACGTCACAGGGCAATATTTTTACACGGAAATATTCGTATAATATCATTAGTTATTGGACATTTGCCATAGATTCTATAATAGGTGTCACATTTGCCATACTCGGGCATGGCTGCAGCTTTAAATAGGAAGTTGTGTCGATGTTGAACGATGTTAGGTGGACTGGACCTACTGATATTTCCTGATATTGAATGAAATTGCAGCTACTTAGGTCTGTACCCATTTTTCAACTGAAGATACAGCACACAGTATGTAATTATTCTATTTACATTGATTTTTGAAGTTTGATAAAGCCGTTGATTTTCTGTTTTTCAATGTTTTGTTTGTCGGGGCATTGTTGAAGGTGGTAGCTCGCAATAAATACTGAATTATTGATGGTGACCAAATGCTCCAACAAGCAAATCAAATGTTACAGGATTTTTCATTTGTTGTGTGTGTATCCACGGAAATTGATCTCGAATCTAGTCGAGCTCTCGGCACTGTAATCCCGAGATCTCGAACGCCCAATGCTTAGTCGGTATTGACGCAAAAGTTATTTGAATTCCTGCAGATATGATGAGAAGTTAGTGCTCTTGAGGCTATGATTCTTTATCTTTTATAAGGCCGACCATCTGTTCTTTTTATGTATCAAATTCTCGATATTAGTGCCGGAATATTTGTCTGCTGGATATTCAAAATTTGGCACACGATTGCCTATACCAATATTATTTAATAATCAACATGCTGTACATACATATAAATTCTCGAAAAATCACTCATGAAAATCAATTCATGAATGCCTGAAAATTATGATCATGACCTGAAGGAAGGAAATAATTATCTAAATATAGCGTTCAGTTGACACATTCATTGACTTTGAGTAAAGGTTCATGTTCAACACAGCTCAGTCATTTAAAAGGCAGTCCAGGGGAACCTTATAAATGTTAGAGAACTTTTAATCAACATAATGAATTCAGTTTCGATCTCGCCTCTCAATCTCGAGATCTCGGATCTCGAATTCTTTATTACGAGTAGGCATATATCAGATTGTTCCAATTACTCAGAAAATGTAATTAATTACAGACAATTATCATTTACTGTTAGTCCGGCAGCCAGAACGAGTTTCTGCAGGGAACGATGCCGAAAATGAAACTTTCACAGAATGATGTACACCCTATGCTTGCTGCGAATTCACGCGTCTGCCGAGTTCTAGTGAGTTCCTCTTCTTGTCAGACATGATCAAAGAAAAACATATGTAAATCCAATGGGACGCAGATTGTATTTTTCGGCTAAAATGAAATGTTCTATGTTTTCTGTGATTATACGAAAAGTACCGAGAGCAGAGTCACAATTTTTGAAATGGAATGTCTTCAGATCATTTCCTTCCATGTTCATGCACACATGTCTATAAAGCTAAATACATTTAGATGTGGCGAGCCTCTTAATGTCGGCAAACACAAACATTTTGAGCAACTTTATCCACACTGAACCACATTCTCACATACATCGGCGATCAGAGTCATGATAATATCATATGCAGTGCATAGGAAATGATCTGAAGACATTTCATTTCAAAAATTGCACTAGTTGACCGGTGTCAGTTAATTTACAGTCATTTGTCTGACCATTTGCTAGCAAAGTGTCACCAAAGTATCAGCAAAGTGACAGCAAAGTGTCAGCAAAGTGACAGTTGAATTATCTGGCGTGATATTCCGTATTTTGACTACTTTCACAAATATTTTTAGCAGCATGATGGTCGTGATGGATCACGAAAGGAATTATACATACTAATTAATAGAATTTCTCATATTTCTAGTTCTTGCAGTCTCTCACTTTCATGCATTCGATTGACTTCAATGCCGAAAAGTTTAGCTGTAATGTCTATTTTTAAATGGAATTTACATTCTGTAGAATGCAGAGTTTTAAGAAACGAATAAGATAAACGTCGGCCATTCATACATTTTTATACATAAGTACTTAATTTTATAGAATATGTGAGACTTAACCCTTACAGCATTGAGACGACGACTTATCACGATTGAAGACAGTTCAGCTCGTTACAAAAAGCACATCTCAGCTGGCGTAAATGTCCGTGAGCGAGTCGTCTCAAGGCATGACTTCTGAAGACGAGTAATGGCGAGTTTATGTGACCAGTTTTCTGACGAGACATGTATATGCTATTATCGATGCATCCAAGCATAGCGCCCTTCCAAATTCTCTGAAGACAGTCTTAGAGCCGAGAGAATGATGGATTCGAACCATCTGACGCACTCATACGCACCAAATATATGATACGCTACAGGCTTTTTTATCACTTAGTTATTTAAGACAAGCGCGCAATGTCCAAATATGTTTGTGATGAAGATTTTGATCAAATTTTAGAATTCCAAAAATTACACATTTTAGCACAATTCATTGCTTTTACCCAATTTATAACTAATACATTATAACACACATTACCTGAATATATACATTATTGCAATACATATACATTTCACAATTATATATATACAATATTTACACTTTGAGTACAAGTCTATTTGAGAAGACATCTGCATTTATAATTAGGAATCATATGGTCATCCAAAAGAATCGCAAACCGATACATGGAAAATTTAATGTAATGTTGCAGTTAAATCGAGTCCAATGGAATAATATCAGAATGTATAGGCTAATGATAAACAATTAACATATTCACACTATTTTTTTCAAAAATTGAGATTTTAGCTAACCCTGAATAAAAATGGACTTGCCCATGGTCAACTTAGCACATTCTCTCTCTCTCTCTCTCTCTCTCTCTCATCTATATCAGCATTCAGTTGTGGTAAGCAATTCTTCCGGAGATTTTTCCTGGTGAAAGGTGCCGCTGGTGCTAATATCTATGCTGGGACCCCACTCATTCCCTTTCTCTCAACGCCAAAGACAATGGAGAATAGACATTATCTTTTCTCAACTCGGCTTGAGATGATGGTTAGATGATCGAATTTCACGTTCATCCTATCCATTTCAATGAACACTTCTTTCAACCAGGTTGCAATAAAAAGAAATAGCAAGCATCTAATTCTATGCAACTAAATGAGTTTATATAATTTTCATGCTTCATATCACCACCCCAAATTGATCTAAAGTGTTATGGCTAATAACGAGTCCCGATAACTGGTATACATCAAGAGTTTTCATGAATGTCTCACTCGCGTAAAAATATGTCAAAAATGTGTGGTGCTGTCCCTACCTCTATACTATGACTAAATTCAATCTGGAGATCTCGATTACCGAGATGTCGACATCTCGACCAATTTATAGGCGTTCGAGATCTCGAAATTACAGTGCCGAGACCTCGACTTTTTGCGAATAGATTTTTGATACTAACATGAAAATTAATGTTGCATGGCATTGTCTGCTGTAACGTTTGGTCAACTGTTGACGCCAAATGTACTAATATTACCATAATCACTTATTGAATGCCACTTAAAAGGTATAGTTCAAAGAAAAAGGATTACCAATGCAACTTATTATATAATTCTAAGTCTGCATCAGAATTTTTCTGACTTCTTCAAAGAGCTATCTTCAGGGAACTTAGTATTAAGGCTTTTGACACTAATTTACATTTCATGAAGATAACTTCGTGAAGAAGTCAGAAATTAATTGGATTTTTGGTTATAAAACTAAAACAAGTTAACTTGGCATTCCATTACTTTTGGATTACATTTAATAAGCCATGGTACATTTTTACAATCATTTGAAAGTTAATGAATGATATGTTCTTGAAGATGCACAATGTTGGATGACAATGCCTTTGAATTGTCTTTTAAATGACTGGTAATTGAGGTTACCAGACACCATGAATATTAAGTGTGTAGCAACTATTCCAAGTGGATAAATATGGTAACTGCGTTTGAATAATTATAATTTCTTTCCATAAGAAGGCTTCTTGGTCTTACATGTTATTCTAACAGCCATTGTAATCATTTTCAGATATGAAATTATTTTTACATGTGATTTGTTTGAGAGTTTGTATTTTAAAATATGTAAAAATGACCGTCGTGGAAGAGTGAAAAGCCACGCATCTGCCATTTCATATCTCTCAAGAACTTTTATTATTTTGTTTACTGATTTTGCCGAGTCCTTTATTAAATGAGAGTATGCATGTAATTAAACCAATTGATTATTACAAAACATATGTATAGGCAAGTGAGTGCCAAAATGCGCACCGTAGGGAGGGCGGGGAGCATTGAATATGTTTTTAAAAGTTTTCCCGACAGTTTGAATGTACTAAATCAGATGAGCCAAAATCAAACTGAGATGGAAAGTTGAGGGCATGCTAATCTGAGTTGTTGGAGGTTTCTGTAAAATTTGATCTTTCTACCAAAGTGTTTCATGTGTGGGTCACATCCCGGTAAAAAATTCCGCGTGGATTCGACTTCAGAATTGTTATATCGATTCTATGTATTACTTTGGCCCGGCTCTCCACGTGGATTCGACGTGGATTTATATCCATGAAATCGACATCTAATCCACCTGATATCCACGTTGAAACTGTACCTATATCATCCACGTGGAAACATAACGAATTTACGTAAAAACAAATTTTTGTCGACTTGCTTCAACAATTCACGGCTTCCATAGAGAGAATGCTCGAAGCAAATCGGCAAAACTCTGTTTCTACTAAAACTAAAAATTGCATTGGCCAAAAATTATTTAAGGGGACACGTGAAACAAATTCACAATGAAGCCATTACACCTGCATATAGCCATAAGGTGGTGATGTGGACACAGTTTGATATTTTTTCTTTGAGAGCTATGAACAATGAACCTGTTATTAGAAATGAAATTAAACTTTGCTTGAAAATTACCCAAAAATAATTATTGACATGTACTCTTATTAGATGACACGAATTTTGACATATTTCTATAAGTTTAGTTTTCCGTGAAGTAAAATATTTTGCAAATGACTTTCATTACAGTCAAACCAAAATTTTGAAAAACAATGGTTTCTGTGCATAATTATTCATGTTTTCCAGGAATAAGTTACTTCGTAGTCATCTTGTTCATATTGCATAGTTAATTGTAAGCAACATTCGAGCTTCATGGATTTTGAAGTGTTCGAAATTATCTTTTGAAATCGGGTGGATATGGATATGTATGATACATGTTTCTCATTTTCATCAAAGAGAAACATTATTGCAATTTGCCAATGCAAATTTGAACCAGATTTGATGACAGTGAACGTGGAAAGATTTGAAATGAAGGGCCTTGATAAACTAAATAAGGGCGCAATTGAATAAATATTGAGTCATATGCACAATTTTGGCTATTAAATTAGGCTTTTAATTGGCCTTCACGGAATTTACATGTACTTTCCCAAAAAAATTCAATAATAGAGTCAAGTGATAAAAAAAAATATTCACATACACATGACCGCACGCTGTTTTCCGACATAAAGTTACCCTGTGGGAACGCGTCTTGCTAATATCAACAGATTATCTGGCGAGGTAGCGATTTTGTGGATAATTTTTTTAAAGGTTCATTTTCGTGTAAAAAATATCTCCGCATGTGAAAATGGTCATAATTTATCCAAAAACATGTGTAAAATTAAAAAACGACAGGTGGCGAAAAAAGTTGCTATAATTGGTTGGTAGATATTTGGTTACTAATGCGAGCTGATTTTTCGCCAACCGGCGAAATCGTGGATATTGTAGCAACTAATTAGTGGTAAGTAGTACTGTTCGTATATTACCTTCACATGAAAATATATTGTATACTCAGTCTGATCTGATAAAAAGGGATCTTTTTTAATTCACGAAGGCTTAAACTAAAAAAGTATTTATCTTCCATAAATGTCGCAGTAAATACTATGATATTATTCAAATATTTGTCATTGTTGTAAATTATTGAATGTCAAGATATGTTATGAAAATTGATATATGCGGATTCTCTTCATTCTTATCATTATCAAAGAATGATAGTCTAGTTGCACATATTTCTTAGATAGGTTAGCCATATATGGGGAGTAGCGAGGAAGTGAGGGAGAGAATAGAGCCTCGGCTGTAGAGGCGGATTACTAAAGAAAATAAGAGAGAAAGTCAAAAGTAAAATGTGACATATAGAGCGCGAATTGTCGACGGCGAACTTCGCCAGCGATTATCCCGCAAATATGACTGAACTTTAGCATGATATTCTGCAGCTGACATTCGCCAGTTTTTCGCAAGATTCGTTCCCACAGGGATATATGTTTTTGTAGATATTATGTGAGCGTATATGCTCCTGTTTTCCAGTGTTCTTGGAAATAAGCATTTTATGACTTTTGACTGTAGTAATATCTTACAGCCCCTGAGTCGGCAAGGGAAAACCAGCGTGCGTGGTGAGAACGATAGTGTCTATATCGACAAATCAAATAGACCAATATACAAACAATTCTGCAATCCACTATCAGTGGTACAGATAAACAACTAAGCAATATACATCATTCTTCTACATCTCCCCTTTTAACAAACATTGTCATTTCACAGTAGGCGTATACAGTCATCGGTGTGTGTGAACAGTTCGGATCACATGATGATACATTAAACTGCAAATCAATTCAAGGCATGCAATTCAGAGGAAGCACTAATCACTATTAAAGATGTAACGATTAGGCGGAATAACTGGTCGACCTGATCGTGTCACGTAACAGTTCGTCTGAGGCGAATAGTCATCTGTTGCTGACACCACATTCAATTGAGATGCTGCATCCTGGAGAGGGTCTGGTATTCTCGAGATAATTGCAGATGAATCTTCTCTCGTCTTCTCTTCCTCCCCCGACCGAACCGGAGATGATGCTGAAGAATACTCTCCGTGAAGCGTCCACGAGTTTCGCCCTTGGTCGAATGAATCGCTGAACTCGTCTCCTTCTCTCGAAGAACACGCTGACATCGCCTTCGTCATCAATACCAGTGCCGAACGATTTCGACGTATCCGGCTGCTACCAGAAGCTACAATAAAAGATCGGGGTTGCTCCGCCCGAGCAATAATATGTCCCATTCGTTTCAAGTCTCTAATCCAAACCAAATCATTAATTCCCAACTCCGGTAGTTCGCTAGTTCGATAGCGTTTGTCAAAATTTCTTTTTTGGTTCATGCGGTAGGATTCTTCCTTCTTGCGTAAATTATTCTCATTTGCAATTTCCGGTTTCAGCTTGGAAGGTATCACAAGTATTCTGGTTTGAAGCATTCTATTCATCAATAATTGACAGGGAGCTTTGCCGTTGATCAGAGGAGCAGTTCGGTATGCCAATAATGCCATGTAAGGGTCTGGATTTTTTCTCAGTAAGTTCTTTACTGTTCTAACTGCTCTTTCTGCTTCACCGTTAGCTTGAGGGAACCTTGGGGAACCGGTTTCATGCTTGAAGGAGTATATATGAGCGAATTTCCTGAATTCTTCAGAATTGTATTGAGGCCCATTATCAGAAATAACAGTTTCTGGTATTCCTTGGCAGGCAAAAATGCTTTTGAAACAGTTGACTAGATGCTCTGTCGTATAACCTTTCATGTCTCTGATTTCGATCCAACGGGAATAGTAATCAACAACAAGAGCATAAGTTCGGCTAGCGTGCTCAAAAATGTCGGATCCAACTTTCTGCCATGCATTGGAAGGAAATTCAGTAGGAATTAGAGGCTCCTTCATTTCAGACCTGTTTTTCAAACAAACAGCGCAATTTGAAACAAAGTTCGCAATATGTTTTGAAATTTTAGGCCACCAAACAGCGTCTTTTGCTTTGGCACGACATTTAGATATCCCTAAATGGCCATCATGCAGTCTTGAGAGTACATCATCCCTTAGACATTTTGGAATAACAATACGTTCATTGTAGAGAAGAATATTGTCGATAATTGTAAAATGTGATCGATCATCCCAGAGCTGATTCAAGTGGGGTTCTGCTGGTCTGTACTTCGGCCAACCGCCTGTAACGTATGTCTTGATTTCCTGGATGTCCTCGTCGTTGTGCTGTGCTGTTATAATTTCGGATAGTTTCTGAGGTGATGCCGGAAGTTTCGAAACTGTGTGCCTTGCAAAGTGCTGAATTTCCGAGATAAATTCAATTTCTGACACTGTCGGGTTTTCTTGTGACACTCGTGATAACGCATCAGCAGTGTATTGAAAGCTTCCTGGTACATATCTGACATTGGGCGAATACCTCATCATCCTAAGTCGGAATCTCTGTATTCTAGCGGGAATTTTCGATAAATCTGTAGTACTGAGTAAAGGAACGAGCGGTTTGTGATCGGTTTCCAGATGGAAGTTCAAACCAAGGACGTATTCACTAAATCTTTCACATGCCCAACAGGACGCCAGGGCTTCTTTTTCAATAACTGCATACCTCTGTTCTGTGTCTGTTAAGGATCTCGAGGCAAAACATACCGGTCGTCTTGCTCCATCGTGTAACTGTAGAAGAACGGCTCCGATTCCAGTTGATGAGGCGTCCGCTGAGATAATAGTTTCTCTACGTGGGTCATAAGAGGCCAATGTTTCCGACGAAGTCAACATTCTTTTTATCTGTTCGAATGCTCGCTCTTGGCCGAAGCTCCATGTCCATTCATTATCGTCTTTCAATAGCTGGCGCAGTGGTTCATTGATCTGAGACAGTCGAGGGATAAATTTTCCAAGATGGTTTACCATTCCCATGAATCTCTGAAGTTCCTTCATATTTCTGGGCGGGGGAAAATTTCGAATGGCATCAGTCTTTTGTGGGTCAATACTAATTCCTTGCTCGTCGATGATATTTCCTAAAAACTTTATGGAATTTTTGGAAAATTCACATTTGTCACACTTCAGCGTTAGACCGGATTCTTGCAATCTACTTAAAACTTGATGTAGTCGCGAATCGTGTTCGTTGCGATTGGCACCGTGGACCAAGATATCGTCCATGTGACAAATAACTCCCTCGAGACCTTCTAAGATCCCTGACATGGTACGCTGAAAGATTTCTGGCGCCGACGAAATACCGAATGGCAGGCGGTTACATCTATACTTTCCGAACGGTGTCAAAAATGTAGTTAAATTCTTCGATTCCTCATCAAGAAGTATTTGCCAGAATCCACTGTTGGCATCAAGTTTGCTAAATACAGTACTTATCCCCAGTTTTGCTAAGCTGGCATCCACGGAAGCCATCGGGTGAATTTCACGTTCTACTGATATGTTCAAATTCGTCAAATCAACACAAATTCTTACTTTCTTATTGGCTTTCGGTACGCATACGAGTCCAGAACACCATTCAGTTGGCTCCGTGACCGGCGATATGACTCCAAGTTCCATCATTCTTTGTATTTCCATCTTAACTTCGGGCAAAAGTGGGTGGGCTATTCTTCTGGGAGTGAATATTTGTATTGGCTTAGATTCGGGTCTCAATGTGATATGATATTCTGTATTCAGCTTTCCTAATCCGTTGAATAAATTAGGGTATCTCACTTTGAAATCTTTCAAAGAACTTCCGACAACTTCATTAACTGCAGTCCGAGTAACTAGATTCAGTTTTTCGCAGGTCACCTTACTCAGGAGAGAGTATCTCTGATTTCTGAGAACGTACAAAACCTCGGAACAGCTGTTACCTCCGATGGTCAGGGTCGCTTCTATAACTCCGATCGGTCTCAATTCTGTACCACCGGGTCCTTGGAGACATTTATCGATGTGTGTCAATGATTCTACGTCGAGCCAAGGGACTGTATCACTCAATATGGAGACCGCCGCACCTGTGTCTAACTTGAATGCCGTTTTTCGACCATTAACCTGAACGTTTGCGGTCCAAAAGCTATTGGAATTGCAGTCCACTGTTTCGCCCAAAAATGTACTTTCGTCATACCACTCATTGTTCCTTTCCGTTCCCTCAGCTATGTTTAACTCATTAACTTTAGAAGCTAGATTTGGTGATCTCATTCGCAATCTGCAGGCTTTTACAAAATGTCCCCGGTTTGAGCAGTGATGACAAATAGCGTTCTTAGCAGGACAGTTTTCTCGTTCATGATACTTCATAGCACAAAAGCGGCATAATTTTGTATAGCTAGTGCTACCACTGGTTGTAGGACCTCTGTTGGATAGTAAACTGTTGGTAAGGCGTCTGTTTGCGAAACTTTGGTTTACAGTTTGCTTGCTTTGTTTGACAAAATCAACAGATTCTTTATTACCCCGAACTACTTCGCGATTTAGTTTCCTCGATTCATGTCGGCGGCTTAAGGTAACTGCTTATTCGAGAGTCAAAGGAGCTTTTCCTTGGAGCCGATCAAACAAACCCTCGTCATTTACCCCGACAACGATCCTGTCGCGTATCAACTCTTCTCGTAGTGCACCATATTTACACTCTGCAGCTAATTTGAATAAATCTTGTATAAAATCATCAATTGTTTTCCCATCTCTCTGGCTGCGTTTATTGAACTTTGCTCTAAGAACTATTGTGTTTTTCCGCGCTTCAAAATACGAGTCGAAGGCATCTATCATGTCCTCGAATGTTGCAACAGTCTCATCGACATTGAGAGTAGACAGAAAATCGTCAGCAGAATTGCCTATGGCGTACAATAGTGTGCTCATTTGTTCATTTTCCGGTTTTAGGTTCAGTTGAGAAGCAATTCTATACCTTTCAAGCCGTCTGCGCCATGTTGGCCATACTTCAGCTTGTGTAATAGTAGATTGGGGCAATGGATCAGGCAATGGAATTCCACATGGGTTTCCGAAAGTTCCCGCAGGTTTATCTTCGGTCATTGTTCAGTTCACGTCCACGTTTACCGCTGCCACCATGTAGTAATATCTTATAGCCCCTGAGTCGGCAAGGGAAAACCAGCGTGCGTGGCGAGAACGATAGTGTCTATATCGACAAATCAAATAGACCAATATACAAACAATTCTGCAATCCGCTATCAGTGGTACAGATAAACAACTAAGCAATATACATCATTCTTCTACATTGACTATATTGATATAATAGGAATGCACGATAAATTTGTCTTTTATGTCCCCACTATTTTAAAATAGATTCAGTATTTTGCGACAGAAATGATTGAGATCCATGAGCCATGACAGCGCATAGAACTACAACAGTTTTGATCAACAGCTTTATCATCAAATCAAACTCATTTCTCATTGAAATCGAGTGAAAAATAAAGGTACTCAAAACTAACCCGACACATGTATTTTACTGGACGGACCCGGATCCGTTTTCAAGTTTTACGCAGTATAGCACGTAATAACACGTGTTATAGTCAGTTTGTTGACGGATGCTCTGTAAATTAACTGACTAAAACGCGTGATAGTACTATGCTAGAGACCGTTAGTTAACGACAAGTACTGTAGATTAACGTACTACTCTCGGTGTTTTTACAGAGACTAATATCTTCTTTTACATACAAAAATAAGTGCAATAACTACTGCACTTGTCCGTAAAATTACTTGTTCATCTCGTTTTACTACGACCTATATCCATTTCTTTAACATGCGAAATTATGTGTTTTGACGACTTTTTCTGAAATTTTACGTTATTTTGTCAGTAGATCTACTTTATCTATTTGCATTTTGTTACAGGTCTTACAAGATTTTTGCGACTTTATTGCGTACAAGAATCAATAGTAAATCAGATTACAATACAACTATGTCCAATTTCAATGAAAAAATCACGTCATACAACATCTTTATTGACATGAAATATTTTCTCACACATTTCTCTTCATGAACTCATGAGTGAGTTTAATTTTGAATTCACACATTGTCCTTTCTTGAATGGGATTTTCACCACCAGGTTGAGGAAGAAGATTACCCTGAAAGATAAAAAATGCATTATTGTATTCATTGCAGAATGTAAGGATGTCATGTTATCTATCGACGCATTATTTAATAGTTAGCAAAATTTAGTCGCAAACAATCACTATGTTTAGCAAAAAAGACATTCATTTCAAACCAACAATAACATGGAAAGTCCGCTGATTCTTTAAGGTGATGAAAACGGTAAAAAAACCAGCATGTCACTCTGTTTCATAACTTGAGTCAAATTTAACTATTTGTCGTGACGACAATTTAAGAAGTAGGCTGTCGTAAAACTCTGCGTAAAGCTAAAACTGACGCGGATACATGATTATCTATGGCACAAACCGGTTGGCCTATGATTAGCAGTTCAGTTTCGAGACCTAAATATTGAACCGTTTAGTCACGTGACGTCAAATAAACATGTGAAACTTTTCATTTTAATCTGCTTAAGACCTTAGCTCTTACATTTCAGATACAATTTTGATAGTTGGACAGGAGTACATATCTATGGCAACGTTGTATAAGCTTACTTTGAATAATTTATGTGATGTATATTTATCTTGAATATTTCAAACGTTGGAATTATGCTTGGTAGGCTAAATAGTTATACAAATACAAGCTCAGTTTTGCACTTGAATGCATAAATAAAGAAGTAAATGCATCATTTGAAGATAATTTATTGCATAGTTAGTTATTGCTTTTAATTAAATATAATAATGACTTTTCCTCATCTAGGCTATACATGGGCCTGCCGCAATTGACACGAAGCAGAATCGAACACAAATTTCATTCAAGATTACTTCAGTGTCCGGTATATTTCAAATCGCAAATGAATTAAAATAAATAGCATCTCAACAATGTATCATTAGCATTTCCATATGATCATAATAAATTGCCATAGATTGTTATTAATTCAGCATCCAATATATTTTCAAAAAATCCTAATAAATCAAAAATCAAAAACACCTCATGTATCATTTGCATTTCTGCATTATCTTTGGAATTTATCACAACAGGCAATTTGTTACCTGTTTGGAATTTAACTTCTTGGGTATGGCAAGAACCGAGTAAACTAATGTTCTGTTCAAAATAAGAATATTTTCCTTTTTGCAATATATTTTTATATATGTAGCCTACTCATAGATAATCTTCAAACAAGTGAATCATATTTTAGGAAGACAATAAATTCATGAACATACAAGCTATAGTAGCATATGGATGCTAAGGATGACTCAAGTAATGAGATGAATAACATTATAAAAATTGAAAGATTGTATAGGATTACAATTTACCGGTAGTTAGACCATAAACTCCAGTCTGACAGGACAGCTATCAAACTTAACAAATTTAAATGAAAAGGAAGTCAGTGAATAACCATGCCAAAGTGTTTGGTTCAAGCTCTCTTCTATGTTACTTATCAGTTTGCATGTTTGAATTTATCGTTTACCTTAACTGCAATTCACCGGTCTGACGATGATCTCGAAATATATTAGAAAAAGAAAAATATTCTAACCTTGAACGGAACATCAGTTTACTTGGTTCTACCCACAACATACCTACATGTCAAACCAAGGCATATTCACCCTAATGAAACTTTATTTAGCAATAATCAGCTCATGCAATAACTAATGTTGTAATCATCAAAATAAATATCTCACCTGTTGTGGGTCCAAATCTTTGATCAAATTTTGCATTCTCTTTGACTTTACAGGAATAATCAATATCACATGAATTTGATGGTTTTCAGCGAAAATATAGAGACAGTGTAGTACGTACTGTAATTAAATGCGAATCAAGACCTGTCCTGCAGAGTATACCAGAAATTAATTTCAAAATGTAGAGATAATCGAATTATGACAGAATTCCTCTGAATGTCCAAAACACAAATTACTGACTTGAAGCGGCGTTAAAAGTTTTATAAATTCGCAAGTTTGAGACTGCAGATATCACAATGTATATTGATGCCGGTGAGTTTGCTGACTGATATGCGTACAGCCACATATCACGATGCAGTCCGGCTCGCATCCTCTTTGTCATGTGACTCATGAAATGAAGGTCGATTCAACGGCGAGTGACGGGGAAACTATTTCATATAGTGAATTGGTGTGCGCAGACGAGTCTTACGTAATTTTAAGACCAACAGGCATCTGAACAGGATTGTGACTTCCCATATGTTCCAGCTACGACAACATTTAAGATCAGTTTCTGAATGGATAAAGAAGATGCAAGAAAATAAATAAAGAATTAAGAGAGAGAGAGAGTGAGTGAGTGAGTGAGTGAGTGAGTGAGATAAGGGAAGAAGAAATATGTCTGTGCTTCGTGCACTGTGCCACCCTATCAAAAATGAATAATTAAGAGACGGAGTAGGTTGAACTAAATATTTCTTTTGCAGGTGTATGCATCACGTGATCGCAATTAAATTCCAAATTTTCTATCTATTAATGAATCTTATTTCTTATCCCTTCCAGATGAATTTCTTCACAATTTCAGTTGAGGAAGCTTCTATTGACTGACCATTTCAATTACTTTGAAAAGATAAGAAGAGTATTCATTTAATCAATGATAATTTAATCAATATGTATACTTACTTATACAATGTAAAGATAAGTAACATATATAAAAATTATAATACATACAATAAATAAAAAATACATACAAATAAATGAAAAATTACCTTGATCGGTGTTACAATTATTCAAATTACATAATCAGAAATACGCTTGTGTTGGAAAAATGTTGATTTCTATCCTGCATCAATCTGCTTCTCATCCATAGAGGATGAGAGTGCTACACCTTTTGTGTTTGACTCCATGCGTTGCATTTATGCATGCATGTTGAAAAAATGAACTTTTGTTCTCTTGGTCTTCATGCGCAGCTGTTCATGCGAACATAGGTGGCGTAGAAGTGCGGCGGAGACGCCGCGACGGACGCCTTAGAAACGCTGCTATTTCCTTGCGGGACATTGTGGCTTCTACCAGGAGAAGAGCAGCTTTAACTTCATCATAGCTTCATCTTCACACATAAAACGAATGTCAAAATGCTATCAAACAGTTATCAATTTTATATCGCGTATATTTGGCACAAGTTCGTCATCATAACGCGATCAACGCCGTTACCAGCCAATCAGCAACGCCAGCGTGACGCCAAATCATTTTACACTGAGGTGTTTTTATGTTACTACAAAATTCAAAGACCCATCACAGGGCAGGCCCTCAGTATAATAAAATTCTATTTTATACAAGGCAATAGAAATGACGTTGTCTAACCTACAGCACTGCATTAGCTATGAAAAATATTTGATGTCACGCACGATTATGTCAAAAGCAAGTTCCAGACCACAATGTGACTTTACAGTAAAATTTAAGTAATTTTACGTGAACATTAGTAGTGCTCGTTATTTTACAGGCTCAGCTATGTTAAATTACAGACATCTTTTCACAATGTTGTTTTACATAGAATAGCACGTAATTTTACGTTACCCAAAAGTTGTACGGTAAAACTGCATAGCCGAGTCTGTCAAATTACAGAACTTTTTTTACAGTGTACACTGCAAATAAATCGCAGTGATAAAATGAATCTGATGAGAGTAAGGACTTCTTAAGTTCATAAATTTTAATTTTTAATTTTCAGAGTGTCAAAATTCATGTTCAAAGTTAACAGAATATCGGTAAGTGATTGGCATTTCAATTGCATGACTTCTTTGTTATAGACGGTGATCAACTCTAATTATGTGTGTCGTGCCCACGCCGATGAGACTTTCGCAGCTCGTGAAATTGTCAGCGATGAAACTGTTTGATGACCTTAAAAGACCGATCCCCTGTTTTTTTTAATGACGTCTTTGAAATAGGATAAAACCATGAAACAAATAAATTGCATAATGCGGTACTTCTCTTCTTTCCTCCCTCCAGATTTTTCAAGTTTTCCAAAATCATAAAATTTCGCCAAAGTTAGTCACATTGGGTTTAGAATAGACTTGATCTTTCACTGAGTGACACTACAACACGACTGAAAAGTCTTACTTGAACTCTGGGATGAATGATTGGTACCTCTTGGATACTCAGCTAGAATACAAGGTACAGATGTGATCATGAACTTTGTGGGATTGTTGTCTACAGACAAATGACGAGCAAGAAAATGAGAAAATCTTGATTCCGGGATTGAGTAGAATCGTAGACATCCTCTTATAAAGCACAGATGCATGTAAATAGCATGGGATCCTGGCAAGGACTGCAATCCCGGGATTCCTTGGGTTTGTGCAAACCCCGAAATCCCATCATTGATTGATTAATTTGTTCTTATCTTGGTAGTAGCTTACAGATGATTTACTGCTTCGTTAAAGGAAACCGAAAAGACTTTGGAATACTTTTCGATGTCTTTCTTTGAATTACTAATTCCATAATATTGCAGCCCATATATTACAGTTGTGTCAGCATACTTGTATGTGTGACTATATATTTACGTACTTTATGTATATCTAATCATATGTACAGGGTAGAGATTCCACAGTCTCGGAAAATCTCGATCACATGATTCCGGGATTAAGTTGAGCAGTAAATGTGATATGACAAATCTGATGTGTACGTTAACAATATGGGATACCGAGATGTGAGAATAGCCATAAGTTGGAATTGCCGCAAGTCGGTTTACTTACAATATCGCAATCGACTTAAAATTTATTCCGCTTTAAGCACTAATAGATAACAATTTACAAAGTTAATTATATAGCTACTAATAGAGTTACAGAAAACAGTTACGAATTCCTGATTAGACACTTTCAATCTACAGTTTCCAGAGATTTGGGATTGGTATAGGGTGAAGACCCGGGATTATAGCCTGCCTAAAACTCCCGGCTTTTCTTGATCCCGGGATTCGGTATCACAAGCTCTGACCCAGGATCGATATTGACAAAATACAAGTATACCATTTGTAGCCAAAAATAAAATGGCAATCAAGATAAACATGATTCAGGACTATCAATGCATTGCACTAGCACATTGAGATATTCCAAAATCCCCAACTCGGGATTGCGCGATTGAAGAACCTTGTACATGTCTTTTTACTGTATAAGCTAAACTAATGCTGTGAATAACAACTATGGTCAAATAGAATTATTCTTCCATAACAAATTAATCCCGGGATTGAGTTAAACAGAATAATAATGTGAATATGTATTGCAGTCTGGTGAGCAATTTACCTCTTAAAGATCTCAATCCCGAGGATTAGTTCGATTCCTTATCCCGGTATTGTGTAGACCTACTTCGCCAGCAATGCTCATCTTCAAATTGGTCATCTAATATATTGTTTGCTTTTGGAAATGAAAAGGATTATTGAAAACGTAACGTTGACGATTATATTGAAATGTGAAGAGCCTATAACCATCGTGTGTGGATTTCTAGTAACTTCACCTACGCCAATCTGTCTTTCTTCAGACAAAATACAGCTATATTGTTGATTTCTGAATGCCGGGATTTTGAACCTCCACTCCCGGGATTTCAGGATTCCGGGGATTGGCATGAAGTCACTATTGCTTTGGAATCATCATGAAAAAGTGACAGGTCAGTTTATGAACTTTTTGCGATATGAAGTGAGCACAAGTGACGACTTATCATTTCATTAAATAAAAATTCTTGTTAAGCAGCCCGACAGAACGTTGTTGAATGATGTCGACATCAATTTATCTCAAAATGGACCTAGCACACGTGCATGTCACACACATGAGCATTATCATTAAATTGTCCAATTTGTGAGACACATTTCTTGCCTGTCTATTGCAAGTGGTCATCATAGAAAACATCGATCGGCGGGCTTCAACGCCGTCGGGACAGTCAATTAGGGAGAGCAGTACATCCACAGAATTAAATTTAATATTTTACATCTGTTTCTCTCTAAATCTGTGGTCGGCTGACGTCATCCCTCGAGCAAGCGGATAGACGGTAGCGAAGAATTGCTGTGTTGCCAATTCAAGTCAGGAAAGTCTGTATGCGTCGTGCGGGGGTAAGTTTCGTGCGTGCGTTTCACATACAGTGGAGACCAGACTTGTGCTGGCCTCACTCGTTGGAGCAAGCAGATGGAAGTTCTTATCTTTATTAGTTGATGACGTCAGCCTTCTGCTCGGTATGGAAGCAGGAATAGTAAGGGAAAGACAGTTAACTGTCTCGGACTGCAGTGTTAGAAAAATGGTGCGACATGCAAACTCTAAGGAAGTGATGATGTAATTGCAAATTAACTAAACTTGAGTTTGAAAGTCACACAGTTATCTGATCATGATAAGACAAATACAAACCGCTTCAAAAGTAATTGCACAAAAAAGTTAAGCCATTTTCAAATGAAATTTTCGTTTTGAAGTTCCGGATCAATTTTGATAAACGGCATATCATATGAAACCTTATGTTCCATAGATTGCTTTGACATATATTTCGTTTTCATGTTCGGTCAGTAGGCCTTACGAAAAAAATTGAGCGTTTTCTTTGATGCAGGATTTCAACATGAAGACGACACAATTTTTTTATGAAAGTTGGCAGACAGCATGAACTATCAGTCAGCTTCATCATGATACACGGTTTTTAGGATTGGCTGTATGTGCAAAAAGATACAATACTAATAATAAGTTTTATCAAAAGATGTTGCTAATAAAATCTCACAAGATTTTCTCATTGATGAAGATGTTCAATTTCAATAACCTTTGTACCATGTGAAAGGTTATGTCAAGCACTTTAATTTGTCAAGGCATTTAGCTTATGTCTCGTCAACTGTGGTCAGCAGACTTAAAAGTATGAATGTTTGGTCAATTCGTTCACCGACACCTACAGACAAAACTATGCAATACAGAAATTTGATATTATCACCATTGAATCAGGCTCGTGTCAAGCTTTCAGATGATATATTGTTTTTCGAATTCGGACATCAATTTGTGCAATTTCATTCAAATTACACTTTTACCTAATTTTACGCCACTTTCGCGTTAGCAATGTTCAACAACGGTCAACTGCACACAACTTAACAACTTCTGTTGCATTAACACTGGTGCTTTCGAGTTTGGTTGGGTTTGAAATAAGCAGACTAAGCAGACAATCACTAATTACTTCATTCAATTAGGCAAGCCACACCACTATGTTTCCTGAACCAAGCGTTTCAGCTGACCAAGTAAATAAGTTTATTGATAGATTGTCAGCCTGCGATTAAATTTGATGAGAATATACAAGAGATATAAGAATTTTTTGTGCTGTGCAACGATTTATGAAACGGTCTGTTTATTCTCAATGTTTTCAAAATTGAGATTTTTATGACACCAAACTCGACCAATTCAATTAATATATATTTTAGCTGCTACAATTCATCCAATTTCAGAAAATATTGAGTTATATTTCGTAGCCGATCTCAATGATTCCTTTGAACGAAATAAAAAATATATTGTTATAGAAACACATTGTTGGTAGGCTACTTGTATAAGTCACATTTATTGTGCACTATGTCAATGTAGTGTCAGGTATATGAATATTAGTGAGCAAATAATTTGATTGATCTGATTCAAATTACTATTTACCTATTCAGACAATTTCTTTGAACAGTGAATATTGAACACCTGATGAATAATGAATCTCTGTACGTGAAAGGGACTGTTGTTGAAAAGTTTGTAATGACTAATCGGTTGTGGATGTTCAAACTATTGTTTCTCTTGTCCCTTTGTTGATGTCGATAAGGTTTTCACCGAAGTGTTTAACAAGAGTGAGAATGAAGTGGTTTGCAAATATTGAGTAGCCTGTTTCAGTTTGTTGTCATGTTGATGGGGAGGAATTGATATTTCGTGTAAGCTTGATCAGGCACATATATCTATTACTTTCTCAACGAATAGCATTCTGCTACTATCAGACTCAAAATTCATTGAAAAATATTGATCGAAATGCAAATGCCGATTTTAAGTCTGTATAGTTGATCAAATGAATGCGCTTCATATCAAATCAGATCGTGACAATGCCCGGTGGAGAAAGGTGATCCTAAGTCTGGCATGCCATTATCATGGATACTTTCAATAACTACCGGAGTAACTGAAGGAAGAGTGACTTTCGTAAATACGTAGAAAACTGGTTGGCTGATTAGCCTTCAGTCAATAAAATGCCTTTCTTGCGATCAGGTTTCAACGAATCTAATCCCTCACCTATCTTATCGACGTTGAGCTCAAGATCATGTTGAGAACATCTCTAGTTGTGCACGAGCTCGTGGTGGGTTTAATGATCATCCCGATTACTCGATGCTTTTCGCTGCTCTTCGAACATTGCCAGTTTCGCAACTGCCTCGTCCGCTTTCAAAAACGACCAACTGCATCGAGGATGGAGAACAAATCCTTCTCGAATTATCAATCTTGTGTCAAAATAGCACGTCAACGTCAATTCTGCAGTAAATTGGTGAAATGCATCAACCATGGCAGAATGCAAAATAATACTTGAAAGATCTTTCTGACTTTGTTTCAGCTGACGAAGAAGTCAACACACATATCGCTGCCCTGTATTGATGAATGCAAATGCAGTCCAGATTTGTGTTGTTCATTCAATTTCAATTACAAATAGGACTGCGTAATTGCAAATCTAGGCGTATAGACTACTGCACAGTAAATGGTAGTTGTCTGTAATTAATTACATTTTCTGAGTAATTGAAACAATCTGATATATGCCCATACTCGTAATAGCAAATTCGAGATCTCGGTATTTGGAAAATGTTGATCCGAGATTTCGAGATTGAGAGGCCAGATTGAAATTAAATTCACTTTGTTGATGAAAGCAAATGAAAAATCCTGTAACATTTGAATTGCTTGTTGGAGCATTTGGTCACCTGTCGACACCAAATGCAATCCCAAAACCGACTTTCTAGTTACCATATGAAAGGTAATTCAACAGTTAACCCATTAGGCGCCGAATTATTTTTGAAAGTAATTATCAAAAATTTGAATGGAACCATATTATTCAATCACGTTTTGATACTTTATGACGATCCTACCGAAAATAAATGTTCATTTGAGACTATACATTTTTTAAAAATTTTTGAAGAATATAAGCCGTTGTATATTTGTTTATACTTGACAGATTGCTTACATTTGACATACTTGTTTATACATCAAAATAATATTCTATGCTCATACGTTAATTTTAATTTTTATTCAAAAGTAGTACATATATTAAGAATTTTGATGTATTTTGGTAAACGAAGCAGGAAAAATGCAGACAGAATCACCAATATATTTTTTTGAAACTAGGTAACAGTAACATATTTCAGAGTTCAGAGATGGTATTGGACAAAGCAACGTGTATGCAACAAAGTGTTGCATGTGTCACACTTAATTGTCGTTGTTAGAAATTTGTCTGTAAATTGCAATGTACAAGTGTTGATTGTCAGAGGCTGTAGGATTGATGAGAGGCAGGTGTGAATGTTGATAATTTTGTAGATATAATCTTCTGTGAGCGGCATGTTTCTTGAAGAGTGCTTGAGTGGACACGTGCATGCGCGCCTTCCGTTGAAATTTATGAGCTTGTACAGAAGATAAGAATATAAATCTTTTCTGACTCTTGACCGTGCTTTACGTTGGCAATCTTGGCTCGTAGGGCAATCCTAAATACACAGGCATACTATCACATATTAATTAACATTTTCTGGTGAGCCCGACGTGATAGTATTTGATTTGAGTTACGTCTGAGTATGGATGTCAAGAAGAAAAGAAGTGTGATTCGTCGCAATTTCACAAGTCTAGTCAGTCGAATAAGTGAAGAAATAGACAGTGAAAGTCCAGACAGATTGTCTGTAGAGACTAAAGCGACGAGACTTCAGTTGGTCCATGAGGATCTAGCGAAATTGAACGACGATGTCTTGAATGACATGATTCTGAACAACGCAGAAGACGAGGACTTGGACGAGGAGAATAAGAGTGCGGAGAATTACGAACTCGAGTGGATTTTCCTACGCAGGAAATTGGAACTGTTCTTCGAAAAATCGAATGCGCCGTCGCGATCACCGTCACCTTCCGGTTCGTCGGCTGAGGCGTCTAGCGAGTCTGACAAGAGACAGTTTAAACTACCCAAGATTGAACTTCGTAAGTTCAATGACGATCTTCGAACGTGGATCGGATGGTGGGGACAATTCAAGAAGATTCACGACGACGAGACTCTGCACGATAGTGATAAATTTCAATATCTCATCCAAGCAACGGCCTACGGCTCAACGGCACGTGGGATTATCGAGAATTTTCCACCGTCTGCGGACAACTACGGCAAAGCTGTGGAAGCACTTCGGAGTCACTTTGGAGATGAGGACATCCTTGTTGAACTTTATGTACGTGAGTTGCTACAACTAGGATTCCTAAGTTCTCAGCAGAAACTTCCTTTGACTGAATTGTACAGTAAGATAGATTCTCATTTGAAGTCTTTAGAGTCTATGAATGTTACTGTTGATGCGTTCAGCCGTTTTTTGTATCCTATTCTCATTTCATGTTTGAATGAGGATATTTTAAGGACATGGCAGAGGACTCCTAAGTTTAGCTCAAGTGGAGATAGTTCAGACAGATTAGCGGGCTTGATGGAGTTCTTAAGAATTGAGGTCAAGAATGACATACATGTTTCTATGGCTAAGGAGGGTTTCCTCAGGATTGAGGATAAAGCCAGCAGGAATAATTCAGGTAGAGGGATGCACAGGAAGCAGGATCGTAGTTCTGGTGGTTTACATACTGCAGCGGGACTTTTGTGCACGCGTAGTAATTGCATTTTCTGTGATAAGAATAATCATTATAGCAACGAATGTCGAAAAGCATTGAGCCTTGAGATGAAAAGGAAATTGGTTAATGAGAAAAAGGCTTGCTTTGCGTGCCTGAAGACAGGTCACAGAATTCAAAACTGTCGCGTAAATGTGAGGTGTTTGTCCTGTAACAGAAGGCATCAGACAATCATGTGTCCCGATTTACCGTGTCATAAGTCAAATTCGCAGTCCGTCGATCCACATGATGAAGTGACCGAGTCAGCAGCTAACTACAGTAATGCAACAGGAAATGTGCTATTGAAAACATTACATGTCAGAGCTGTGGGACCACAAGGGAGTCGCATTGTGCGATTGATTTTCGATGATGGCAATCAGCGCAGTTATGTTAAAACAGCGACCGCAACACATTTGCATAGTCCTGTTCTTGGTCATGAAATTTTGAGAAAATCACTGTTTGGAGGATCGATGAGTGATTGCAAGCGGCATGCAATTCACCGGGTTGTTTTAGAGGGCATACAGAATCAGAACCGTAGAGAAATAAAATTGCTGAATGAGGACCTTATCTGTGGTAAAGTTGATGGAGTCCCTAATGGACCTTGGATTCGGGAACTCGAAGAGAAAGGAATTTCACTGACGTCAGGTCGCAATGGTGCAGATATTGAGGTATTGATAGGCAGCGATTACTGGGGTGAGTTGATGACAGGAAAAATGATGAGACTTTCATGTGGATTATTGGCTGTTGAGTCAATATTTGGTTGGACTCTCAGTGGTCCCTTACCGAATACTGATTCTAGGATCGACAACTTTGCTATGAGTAGTCTTTCATTGCTGAATCAGACAGCACCTGTGAGCGATCTTTGGAGCTTAGAGGCGATCGGAATTCGTGATCCCATTCAGGTCGCAGCAAAAGAGGAAAAAATGAAGGAAATCGAGGATCATTTTCTGAATTCTGTTTCTCAATCAGAAAATGGAAGATACCGAGTTGCTTTACCGTGGAAAGAGGGAATGAATTCGATCTCAAATAACAGAAATGTCGCTTACCGTCGTTTGGAGAGTATTACTCAGAAGCTTGAGAAAGAAAACAAATATAAGGAGTATGAAGAGATATTCGATTCATGGTTATGTGAGGGTTTTATCGAAGAAGTGTCGGATGACATAGAAAATGATTGTCATTATTTACCCCATAGACCTGTTTTCAAAGTTGACAGCAGTACCACTCCAGTGAGGCCAGTGTTTGACGCCTCGTGTAAAACCGAGTCCGGATTGTCTTTGAATCATTGCTTAGAAGTTGGCCCAAATTTGATTGACTTGCTCCCCTCAATTCTCATGCGTTTTAGAATGCGACAGGTGGGAGTGATCGCGGATATTCGTAAAGCCTTCCAAATGATAGAAGTGTGTGAAAAGGACAAAGATTATCTCCGATTCCTTTGGTGGAAAAATAGAGAGGAGAAGTCTGTAAAGATCTTCCGTCATAATCGGGTGGTTTTTGGCCTTAATTGTAGTCCATTCCTGCTGAACAGTGTAATCAAACATCATTTAGATAAAAGTGAAGATGACACCGCTATTGCTCAGCAATTGAAGCAGTGTCTCTATGTGGACAATGTGGTGACCTCTGTCGATACTTTAGAGGATTTTGATAACTTTCGATCGACATCGATCAAAGTTATGGAAAATGCCAAGATGGAATTGAGACAATGGGAATGCAACGACCCCGTGAGTAGATCTCAGAACGACTGTCCTGATACTATTGTTTTAGGGTTGAACTGGCATAAGGACGAAGATTCACTTTCAGTTCGGTTTTCACCCGAAATTGACAAAGAATTGAGAAAAGTGACGAAGAGAAGTATTTTGTCCCTTGTGTCAAGAGTGTTTGATCCCGTTGGATTTACTTGCCCAGTGCTATTCAGATGTTAGTTTCAAATTGTATGTAATTTTGGTATATGTTTGTATGTAATTTTTGTATCCAGCGATTTACAGTGTAGAGCAACGATTTCTTCATAAGAACCCTGAACAATACCTAACACTTGTTTTTGTGTATATTACCTTTATAGCAAGCCGTCAGTTCAAAGATCATTTGAATTCTTCAATATTTACTTCAAGCTCAATATATAAGTTTTACGGATCTTTTGCTGATACTTGTGCGAGGTAGATCCATGAATTTAATAAAGCAATATCCAATTATTCCCCACCCACATCGGCCCATTTCTAGATGAGCAGCTTGTAGTTTAGAGACATGTTTAGTTTTGATTATAGCAGCGAGTGAAATGGTACACCGCAAAAATCATCTTTTAGTTTGCTGGCACCTACGTTTTGTGCCGAATCATTGCTTATGAGTAAGATTGGAAATATTTAAAAGTTAAGTCTGCGAGAGAATTTTTAGTGTATTGAATTTTGAAGTTCATCATCTTTCAAAATCACTAGGACTTTTTTGCTGCATCTGATTCGAAGCCTGATAATATTTCAATTTCGGGTCACCATCCATATGCCTAAGATAACATATTAATCAAAAAATTGTTATTTTTCCTTTCATAAATACTGTGGAAAATCATATAGTATTTAATGGATAAAAAGCATATTGGAAATAATAAGCGAATCTTAAATCATAACACACTATGTATGTTATGCATGCAAGATTGACTGCTAAATGTTAGTGGCAACGAAGCAATTTAGTGTTTGCGGACTAACACTGATTTCCCGATATTCATAGGAGCAAAATATGAATGCATTTGTAATTCTTGGTTATCTTTGGTAACAATGTGTCTTCACCTCATAATTCAAGAAAATCAAGTGATTTGATTGAAGAGAAGCCATCGTGATGATAATAGATTGCTTATATCAAATAAAAGGTCAAAGTGTGAAGTTTTGGATCCGCAATTTTAGCAGTTGATGAAGAAATATTTTTTACAAGTGGTATGATGACACCTATGTTTAGGTCGGAAAGACGCATGCCTCTCAGATAAACGATATTAGTCAGAAAATTCAAAATCATTGGGAAACATAACCATCTACTTTCCCAAACGTTTTCAGGCCAATCGGTGATATAGTTTGGACGCAACATTCGATAAGCGTTGAAAAAGAGACGTTTTTAAGGAAAATGCGAAAATGTGAAGAAGTTTGGGCAGACTTTTTTTTCAAAACTGGTAGCTCCGACATAGATGTTCCTTAGTTTTTTTACAAAAGCTCATCTTCCTACACGACAAACTTTTCGAAATTCAGAAAAGATCGAAAAAGTGTACACCCTAATTTATGTGTCGTTTCACGAGGATTCACCAAATTTTTGGAACATTTTGTGGCACTCACTCTTCAAAATCGCTCATTATTGGATGAATGTTTGCTATTCGGTAGAGAACACCTAACATGAAACATTAGAATATAGCGGGATCTAAAACTTTTTGAAGAAGTTTGATTTTTTCCAAAATTTTGGAATTCTCAAAATTTGAATTTACATGCAACTGTTCTGCCTTTCTTACGCAACCACTATGCATGGAGCATTAGCTTGGTAAAAAGGAATTCCTGTATTTCCTGAATCATGAATTTCAACGGGTAACTGGCATGTAGAACGCAGCTACACGGCTCCAAAGATGGTAAATAATAGGGTCCGCGAAAAGACTCAAAAAATGTAAACTTATCTCACAACTTTCTAGATTCTTCTTGCCCGAAATAACTATATAGATAATTGTGTTGCTGGATATCAACGTGTTCCACATCTGTGATCGTAGGCGGTAATCAAAATACAGCGAGTCACACCATGGTGTAAAAAAGCCGTTCAAAAAACGTGTTAAAAACCGATAGTTAAAGTGGTATAAGCACAGACCTAGGATTAGGGAAGACTGCCTGCTCTCATCAACATGCCTCTCAGATAAACGATATTAGTCAGAAAATTCAAAATCATTGGGCAACAGAACCAGTTATTTTCCCAAACGTTTTCTGGCCAATCAGTGCCACAGTTTCGACGCAACATTCGATAAGCGTCGAAAAACAGACGTTTTTTAAGGAAAATGCGAAAATGTAAAGAAGTTGAACATAGAAGAAAGGTTCATCTATAACTGCAAAACATTTACACCATTTCCATTTATGCATGTAATCACGCAGTGCGCATGGTTCCTGATACAAGTGTTTATTCAGTCTTTTCGTAATTACAGCTTGATAAAATTGCATCTCTTTGCATGGCAAGTTTATAAATTCAAGTATGATTTAACGATTTGCAGTTATAGATGAACCTTTCTTCTATGAAAAGAATACGATCATTGATCGCCAGTTTGTGATGAAGATGTTTTACACCCAACTTATTTGCGAGAATTATTGAATCATTTGCTTGCAATATATAAACATCTTCAAGGTTTCATTAAATGTCCCATCAGAATTATTATGAGTAAGAATTTGATAGTCATGCATTAGATTTCTCGTGTATGTACTTTAGGAAAAATGGCACGTGTCAAAAATTCAAAAAATTCTATTTTTCGTTTGCGGCCTGACAAAGAAATGGGACTTAATTTCATTTTTCAAAATTGTTCTGTGTGTCTCAGAAAAGAAAGTCAGAAAGTGTCTCAGCTGCTTTGAAATTGACACTGTTTCTATCACAAACAACATCTTTAACAATAGCAGCAGTTTCACAACCTTTCAAAATAATAATCTTCACCATTGATGCCAGAAATTCTTCTTTCAGCTTCCTGTAGAGAAATGAGTCACGTGTAGGCCTGTCTTTAGTCGCCTTTTCAGACCAACAAGTTTGAAGAAACTTTTTTAGTTAGATCATTTTTATTATAGGGTTTAATTTATGTTTTTGTACACCTAGCCAACACTAAGCAAGATATTGTATAAAGCCATTTTGAAGATTTCTGCGCTTATATAATACATAAATAAAGACGAGCGCTAAATAGTAGCGTATTTAGGGGGAGGCCATCGGGCCATTGCTCCACTCAGGAATTAGTCATGGGTTTTTGCAACAATCCCAGTTACGAACGCTACAGGAGAGCGATCCTTCACTGCTCTAAAACATCTGAAAATTATTTGCGATCGAGCATTTGAGAAGATCGATTGAATTAATTAGCCCATCTTCATAGAGACAGGAGACATTCAGATCAATCGCAACCGATCCCTTGATAACTTTGCCAAGCGGAGCAGATGACAATCTGATTTTTTGTAGACACAGATTCTACAACATAGACTGGACAATACTGAATACCACGCTCATTTCTGCTTCATTTGTAACCTGCAGATTTGTTAATTCAGCAATTAAACAAGTTATTACATTATGTAATTCTAGTAAAACATTGTCATTTACCGATCTTTCATATTTTGCAGCTGGCTGACTCTACCTTCCTGCCCAAGTATTTTCAGCGACCGTCGATGTAAACAAAAAAATTGCTGCTTCAGCGCAAATAACGGTGAATGAATGACAGAAGGCAGTCCTTTCCTAATCCTATGTCTGTGGGTATACATGTAAAATGGCCAATTTTGGTTTTTTATCTGGAGTAAAAATTAATCCTCGTAAAGGTTGTGGAAATATTTCTTTACCACCAAGATAAAATCTTGCAAATAATTTTTTATCTAAAAAGAAAGTAGAATGTTCGAATAACATAGATTTTGGTAATTTTTTATCTATGTTTGCCTCTAATAAACCATAGTCATCTAATAGTGTTTTAAGTACAGGATCCGCTATATCAACACGTTTTTCATTAAGTTCCTTTTCAAGAGTTTTAAATGGTTCGACAGTTTTTTCATAATCAGTTTTTACTTCTTCAGTTATTTTTAATTTATCAAACATATCAGATTGAATACCAGCTTTTGTCATTCTATGTTGAAGATGATTTTCTTTCATAATATTTCTTTGTTTTATTAATTCGTCTAATTGTTTTATTCTTTTAAAATTATCAGCTCTAACTTTATCCATTTTTATATGATAATTTTTTATTATTATTTTATTTTATAATATTTTATTTTTATAATATTTTATTTTTATAATATTTTATATTGTTATATTGTTATATTGTTATATTGTTAAATTTAGAAAATAGAAATTAGAAAATTAAAAAGGTTCAGTAGTTATTCCATCAGGTAAAATTTTTCTTTTATCATCAAATGGATCTAATGCTAATTTATGTTCTTCTTTTAAATACATTTTATGTTTCTTTGAATTAAGTCTATAATTACATGCCGTTTTTATTTCATTATTAAATAATGCATTTTTATAATCTTGAAATGTTATTTGACTAGCCACTGATGCCTTTGAAATTCCTTTTAATGTTTTATGTGTTTTAATATTTTTAGTTGTATCATAACAGTAACATTTAGATTTTAAAAATATAGCTTCTGTTATGAAATCTTCATTTCCTTCTAATTCATCTTTTACTTTACATAAATCAGAAGGATGAATAATATCTTTTATTTTATTAATTTCTTTATCTAGTGAAGAACCATATGGTACTGTTAATTCTAAGAAAATAGAATCGGTATCTGTAAAGTGTAATTTATAGTTTTTGCAATAAGCAGGTGCTAAATAATCATATATAAAACTATACATAAATAGTTTAGCTAATTCTAATATAGTGAAACCAATGAAATTAAACTTATCATGTTTTACAATGCTTCTTCTTAGATGAACAGCACAAAGTTCATCACTGAATCTAGTAGTTCTTTTATATGTAGGTTTCCTTGTTAAATTTTGAAATCTATCTCTATCATAAACTATTTCAATATTTTGTCTATTACGCACATTTTCTAAAGTCTTACCATAAAATGCATTATTCATTAATTTGAAGAACACGTTTCCAAAATCATCTTTATTTCTTTTAGATATTTTGCGTTTTTCAATATTGAACTCAATATAATCTTTTAACCATTTAGATTTTTTATACACTAGTTTCCGGTGAATTTTTGTGAGAATCATTCCATGATCTAAATACCAATCTAGCATTCTTCCTTCAACAACATACTTTCCTTTATTACTTTGTGTTAACATAAGTTTTTTTGTTGGTCTGTATTTTTTCGGTATTATAGATTTTTGATAATCTGAAAAATCTTCTATATTGGGAATTTTGTTTTCTGGACAGAAAGGATAATATTTTGTTGCGTCTTTTATATAATCAGGATACACTAAATCAACTTCATATACATAACCAAAATTATTTTCACCATCATATGTTCTTTGATAATCTAGATCGGGTGAAGCCCTAGTAGACATCTCTGATGACGTACGATTATTACACCATGTCATTTCACCTGTTGGTAATTCTTGTATCATGCAAGAAGAATATAAGCTATTAAAATCATAATATAACAAATAGTTTTCTCTCATGAATTCATCAATTGCTTTTTCACGTTCTACTCCTTCTTGTTTCGTTCGAAAAATTTCTAATATTTTTTCTTTTTCTTCTGGAGATAAAGGTTTCATTATTCCATATTCTTGTGGATTTACTTTCTTATTATAACATTTAACATATCTATTACCTAAAACTGATGAAACACCACCTCTAATTCCAGATTCAAAAAATAATAATTTATCATATGTATTTTCTTTATAATGTTTAAGTTAAACATTTGTATGTTTTAATCCTGCTAACCATGTTAAACCTGGTGTAGAATAACAATAACATGGATCTATTCCGTAATATTCTAAACACATATCACGAAAGTTTTCAAAAAGATCAGCTAGTATTAATACATCTATCTGTAGATATTTCATTGTATAATCATACATTGTTTTACAATTTAACTCTCTCCAATTTTTTTCAGCTTCTGCATAATCTTCTTCAGATAATTTTGATTGTTTTAATGTTGATTTAAATTTATTTATTGGAGGAAGTTGTTTTTCTTCCATAATTTTATTCACAGAATTAAAATCAGTCTTCGACTGCGAACCACAGGTTTTATCTCCAGTTATATCAGTCTCCGACTGTGAGCCACAGGCTATATACTCATACGGAAATATTCCTTTTAAAGGTTTTAAATTATATTTATTTAATATTTTACATTGTTCAGGTTTCAAAGTTTTTCCCATAACATCTAATGAATAAGGAGTAAAAAATCTAAATGCATCTAAAATTCTAATACAACCTAATTGCATTGAAAAATATTCTTCTTCTTGTTTACATAGTACATTTATTTTTTGTTGTTGTAATTTTTCAGATGAAAATAAATCTTTCATTACTAGATGGAAATCATATTTAGAACCATTGTAGAAATATAAAGGAACAAAGTTATATTTAAATTTGTTAGCATTAAGATTACAAGAATTATGTGCTGCACCTCTATATAATCCATTTAGATGATCATGATCTTTTACTTTATCAATATATCTACCTCTGCCAGTTTTATATTTATTTATAAAATATTTTCCACAGTAATAACAATTTATTTCATCATGAAATTCTTTTCTTTCTTCATCCGTTAATGGTATCATTGGTTTATTTGTTTCAAGCAATTGTGAAAAACGTCCTTGTAATTCTTCTACTTTCTTTGTAAACATTTCTGAACTGTCTTCACCATAGTATTGTAAATATTCTGATTTAAATAATTCAGGATAATTCGAATGAATGTACATTCCCCAACATAATGGTTTTTGTTCAAATAAATATTTTTCTTTACTTTGTTCAGCTGAACTTTTTCCAGGCGCACTTTTTTCAGAATTATAATTTTCAGAATTATAATTTTCAGAATTATAATTTTCAGAATCGGGTGAAGCCCTGGAACTTTCCGTTCGATTTTGTGTCATATTAACATTATATGCTTCAAAATCACAATAAATAGTAAAGGGTACTTTATTTTTAAAATACCATTTATTATATTCTAAATAATCATCTTTTGGAAAAGTATTTTGAACTGCTTCGTTTTGTTGACAATTCTCCAAATGTCTATTCATTTCTTCTAAAGTTCTAAAACTTGTCATACATTGAAGACAAGGAAAATTTTTATTATCTGAAGTTTTTGTAAATATAGAAACATCTTTACACAATATAAAATGACCCTGATAATATAATATATTCGCTTGTGCTGGTTGTTTTGTCTGTTCTAGTTTTTAAAATTCATCTTTATATATTTCATGTGTTTCATTAATTTCTTTTGTAAGATTAAATGTATTTTGATAATAATTTTGATTTAATATTTGTAACTGATAACTATATTCTTTATCATATTGTTCTCTATATTGTTGTAGACATTTTTTTAAAGATTCATTTATTTTTTGATTGGTTTCATTTTCTTCATTATTTAATTCTTTATTATTTAATTCTTTATTATTTAATTCTTCATTATTTAATTCTTCATTATTTAATTTTTGAATTGTTTCTATCTTATTTTGATATTTATGTTGATATTCTTGTAGTAACATTTTTGTTTGTTGTTGATAATCTATTTTACATTTTTGTAAACTTTTATTTAAATTTTCTAATTTTTGTTGGTATTCTGAAGATAAAGATGAATATTTGTAATTATAATCATCAGCACGTCCTTTATAATTATTATGATTAATCATTATTGGTGTTAGTGTTTTAACAAGTTCAAATTTTTCAGTACATATTATATTTCCTTGGTAAAAAATATTATGATGCATGTAATTACCTCTATCATTATATACTATTTCTGATTGGCAAAAATTTTTATTATTCAAATAAAATTTTTTTGAATCTGAGTAAAGTGGAGTAATTTTACCAATAGAAACATAATTCACATTTAATTCAAAAACATTTACTTCAATTAAATTTTTATTCTTTTTATGAAACTTTAGTAACCTATTATAATCATATGGAAATTCATCTAAGCCATCAGAAAGATCAAATTCACTTATGTATTCTTCTTTATTGTAATGACTTAGTCTTTCTTTATGATATTTTGCAGGATGTAAATGTGCTATAATACTCCACAGAAAACAATAATCATCTTCATTTTTTATGTTGATTAATTGAGGTGAACTGAAAGGTAAAGGAACATAACTACCACCAGTATTATTTTTATATTTATCAATTACTATTTTCTTAGATAGTATTTTAACAAATCTCCAACCAGATTCACGTAACTGGGCTTCAATTATACAATTTTCTAATTTAAGTATCATCGATTCAAATATGGGTTGTATATCATTTACATTATGTATTTCTTGTGAATTTGTAAAATGTCCTTGTATTATTTCTTCAGGAATTGCATCAGATCCATTTTTTGTATAAAGTACTTCTACATTCATATAACATTTGAAAGATTTCTTAAATATATTATAAAAGTTGGTTAGAATATCAGAAAAAGTTTTATCGGTTTCATTATATTCAACGGGCGAAGCCCTGGAAGACATCTCCGATGTCCCACGAACAGATTCATTAAATAAATATTTTATATCTGTTACGGCTTCATCAAATTCATCTATTTCGTTAAATTCATCAGTATCACTAAATAAATATTTTATATCTGTTACGGCTTCATCTTCACTATTAAAAAATTTTTTATATTCCGAATGTGAATAATCATCAAACATTTTTTTAACTTTTATATCAATAGGCAATGTTTCTAGATAGTTTTTATAACTATTTAATTTTAATATATTTCCTTCATCAACTCGTTCTACATTTTGTAAATGCATTTTACTTTGTAGATGAGATTGATAACTTCTTTTTGTTTGTAACTTTTTTTTACATAAGACACAATAAAATGTTTTCATTTTTTATTTTTTTAAGAAAAAAATTGTGTTTTAGTTTTTTTTTTAAAAAAAATTTTTGTTTTAATTTTTAGAGAAAAAAAAAATACTAATATATCTGCAAAATCGTGCGAAGCCCTAGGACCTTCGGTTTGATTATGATAAATTTGTTTAATTATTAAGTATTTCACTTACATCATTTATTAATGGTTTTATATCATTAAAAGTTTTTTTGGCTTCAACAAATGTAGATTTGGCATCAGAAAATGTAGATTTAACATCAGTTATTATTGGTGTTGCTTTTCTTAAACCGTTTCTAACATCATTTATTGCAATTTTTAAATAGTTTAATGTTTCATTATTTTGTAATCTTTTTGGTATTGGTATACCAAATTTTGCATTTAAATAATGATCAAAATAAAAATAAAATGTATCAGGAATAATTTTTAGTGGTACTTTTGCTTCAGATTCTAAAAAGATAATTATTTGTTCTATAACTTGATTTGATAAATGTTTTGTATTTGCATATATTCTAATATCAAAATCTTGAGTGTTATTATAGATTTCATGTTCGGTATCTACTAATATATTCAAGTCTTTATCATATACTTGCATATGTTCACTTATGGTGTCAACACGTATTATTCCATATTTATGTTGTGTATAATATGATAAAGGCATATTCATTTTATAATTTTTATTGATATCATTAAAGAATGCTGCATTATTTTGTGTAGTTGTAAAAAATGTTTGAATGTTTTCTCTAATCTTATTATCTACATCACAAGCTTTATGAGCTAATACAACTATTTGAATATTTTGATGTCTTCCTTTTGTAAATATTTCTGACATATTTTTTTGTTTTGATAAACTTGCAACATCATCTAAAATTAATAAAGATTTATTTTCAGGTGTACCAGCAAAACTTTCCATATCTTGTAACTCATCTAATTGTTTATCATTATAGACGTTTGTAAAAGTTGGCCATTCAGAAGTATGCATACAAAAAATATGTACTTTTGTTTCGTCCTTATAATATTGGTTTATATATTTTTTAATAAACGTAGTCTTACCACTTCCAGTTTTACCGTAAACAATGAAATGTAAATTTTCTTGATACATTTTACCTTGTTTAATATTTTTATTATTAGTTTTATCCTTAATCTTATCCTCCTCAGTCTTCCATCCTTTAAAAGTTTTTTTTTCTTGGTTATAAAAAATTATTCTCTTTTGTTCCTCTGTTAGAAAGTAACCCCATTGATTTCCAATACATATAACAAGATGATAAATAAAAAATATTAAAATACATGCTAACAATATTTTTATACAATGAAATTTTAAAAAATTCCAAAGACGTGTAAGATCTGATTGTGGTATTTTTTTATTAAGAGATGAATTAGGGGGTAGTGGCTCTAAATATTTTTTATCTATATTATTATATATATTTTTATCTATATTATTATATATATTTTTATCTATATTATTATTATATTTAGTATTATATATAGGAATTTCTACAATATTATTAATATCTGTGAGATTCGGATCTTGAGGGGTTAGTGTATCTTGAAACTCAGTGTTATTCATATAATTATTTATTATTTCGTTTATTGCATTAAGAGATTTATGACGACTTAGATTACTTTTATTACTTTTATTACTTTTAATTATAACCGGTGAATATAAACTTTCCAAATTTTCGTTTTTATTCATTTAATATTTTTAAAATAAAAATTTAGGAATTATTATTTTTTTAATTCCGGACTCGCATTCTTACACTCTTATGAGTGTTTTTAACCTCTGTAGAACCTCCGGAATGTGTCGGACATTTTGTTCCTATACTCAAAAGAAGTATGTTCCGAACCTCTCCTCTCTTCCGGAATGCTTAAGAATATTTTAATAAAATAATATTTTATTCTTTATAAAAAATAATATTTTAATATATATAAGATTATTTTAGTTGAAATACAACTATTTTAGTTGAAATACAACTATTTTAGTTGAAATACAACTATTTTAGTTGAAATACAACTATTTTAGTTGAAATACAACTATTTTAGTTGAAATACAACTATTTTAGTTGAAATACAACTATTTTAGTTGAAATATAACTATTTTAGTTGAAATACTAATATAAATTATTATTTTGACATAAATTATTATTATGTTGATTATTATGTTGATTATTATGTTGATTATTACGTTGATTAAGTTTTGGACATAGTGTTACATGTCGCTGAAAATTTTTCTTTAATATAATTTTTTGACAACCTCTACATTTAACTTTTTCTTTTAAACAATCCTTACACTGATATTTACTATCATAAAACTCTGTCTTAGGTTTAGTAATTTGACAACTTGTACATTGTCTTGTAGAACTTATACAAGAATTATAATGATTAGTAATTCCTTGATTTGTAAAATATTTATTACAATTACGACATAACTGATCTTTTAATTTATCTTTTTTTTCTTTTTTAACCTCTTCTGTTTGTTCGCATAATTTTTAATGACGTGCAAAATTTTTTGATGTTATATTTTTATTACATCCAGAACATATTTTTTTGTTATTACTTTCAACAAATTGATTTTTATCAATATAATTATTTTGTGCTACATTATTATTTTGAACAAAAGGATTATTTTGAACAAAAGGATTATTTTGTGCTACATTATTATTTTGTGCTACATTATTATTTTGTGCTAAATAATTATTATTATTTTGCCTAGGTGTATTTATTCTAGCAGTATTTTGCCTAGGTGTATTTATTCTAGCAGTATAAAGATTTTGTTCTTTATCTGAAATAAATAAATGCTTTAATCTTTGTAATGGTTGCTCTGATTGAATATTATTATACTGAATACTATTATTAGGTTGAATATTATTCTGAATATTATTAGGTTGTATATTATTAGGTTGTAATTGATTCATATGCATACCACATGGTGTGTTTTTCATATGAGAATATAATAGTGTTTGATTTAAAAAACGCATATTGCAAACTTGACAAATTTGAGTCATTTCCATTTTTTTTATTTTTATTAGGAAAAATTTTATTTTTTATAATTTATGTATTTTTATAATTTATGTATTTTTATAATTTATGTATTTTTATAATTTATGTATTTTTATAATTTATGTATTTTTTATAATCAGAAAAAATTTTATTTTTATTGTTTAAAAATGATGTTACCAAATGTTGGTGGAGGTGCATATATCCCGAATAATCGTGAATTAGAAATAGAGATAGAAAATTATATCATGAAAACTGGAGACGTTTTATCTGGTCCATTACATCTTTCTATTCTTCCACAACAAAATACAGAGTTAACAAATAAACAATATGTTGATACGCAAATCAATGAATTAAAAGAAAAATATATAAACGATGTTTTGGTTCCACTGATGAATGAATTAAAGTTGCTTAAACTTAATGATAAATCATTAAACGAAAAATTATTAAAACTTGATAAAAAGGATAGAGAGCTAGAAGCAGATATAGTAAAACTTTTTAAAAAGATTTCAGAACAATCAAAAATTTTAATATTACTTTCTTTAAATTTAAAATCTGCAGTCATTAAAAATAAACATCAGATAAAAATGTTAAAAGAACAATTAGAAGATGAAATAGAAAAACTACCTGAAAGAATTAAAAAAAATTTAAAACAGTTACAAACTACATTCCAAAAAAGTGTTGATGAATTGAGTTCTAAAATTACTCAACAAATGAAAAAGATGAATAGAATAATAAATGAAGTAAACTCACTTAATGAAAAAGTTGATAAAATGAAAACTCTTAAAATCAATTTAGAAAATGAATTAAAGAAAAATTTACAAGAAAACTCTAAAGAAAATACAGAACAGTTAGATGCTGTTAAAAGACAATTAGATGTTCTTAAAATTAAGTTAAATGCTCTTAAAACGGCGTTGAAGATTAATCAGCAGAAAATGCAAGTTAATAGAAGAGAAATTAAAGTACATCACACGCTGCTTGACGCAATAGATAAAGTGCAACAGGCAATTAATAAAGTTATCTCGAAGTTGTTGTCCATTCACAAACGTAAATCTTAAACGAGTATTGTAAATATTAATTTAAATATTTTTTACCTATAAAAAATAAGAATCATAAAAAATATAAATATAATTTTAAAAATGCAAAAATATAAATATAATTTTAAAAATAAAAAAGTATAAATATATAAAAGTATATAAAAGTATATAATTTTAAAAATGGATAAAATTAGAGCTAATAATTTTAAAAGAATTAAACAATTAGAAGAGTTAATAAAAGAAAGAAATATTATGAAAGAAAATCATAGAATAAAAAGAATGATTGATGCAGGTTTGGTTCCTGATAAAGTTAAACCAAAAACGCAATCTGCAAAAGTTAAGAACAAAAAATAAACATTTTTTTTATAATGGACATCGGTTCATGGGTCAACGGAGATGTCTTCCAGGGCTTCGCGCTTCACCCGCATTTATATTTTTCCCAAAAAGTCAAATTTATTCCTAAAAAATGCCTATAATTTATAAACACAATCTTAAACATTTTGCATCAAATATTAAAATTGCTCATGAACCATCTATGAAACCTGTGTACCATTATGATAGTGTAGAAACTGTCGGAACAGAAAAGTTCCTAGGCACCGCAGGTGCCGTCCAAAAAGAAGGGGATTGCATCTTTTCTGGTATTGGTAGTATCGTTAACTTAATTAAAAATAATAAAGATTTGATTACATCTGCTGCAAAAGGAGCAGCTGCTATAGGTAGTACAGCTAGTGCAATATCAAATGCTGTTAAATCACAAAACGAATTAAAACAACTAGAAGCTATTCGTAAACTCAAGAATGATTCTGAAGAACTAAAAAAATTAAAAAAACTTTCAGATGAAACAAAAAACAAAATTGCTAACATAGCTGTTGGGGGTGAAACCTTGAGGAGCGGAGCTCCGTCTGATAGTAAACATAATGAAAAAACAATTGAAGAAATAAGAGGTAATGGTCTAGCAAAATTCTAAAATTATATTTTAGTAAAATTTTTTAGTAATTTTTTAGTAAAATTTTTTTCTGTCTGTGAGAAAAACAAAAAGTCAAATTATTTTTTATAAAAATGTCTTCGCTAATCGAAAATAAATTTAGATTAGATGATCCCCCGTTCACCAGTTACAATCAAAAAAAGAATGACTATATAAGAATTGCTATGAATCCCGGATCTTCCAGTAGAGTAAACACTGGAGGAGATTTAATCTTTGAAGTTGATAATCAGCAGAGTTATTTATATTTACCTGATTCATTTTTACACTGCGAATATTCTTGATATAGTGATGCTAATTTTACAACACCATTACCAGATACCGATAATATTACACTAGAGAATAATTTTTTCCCAAGTTTATTTACACAAATGCGTTTAGATGTTGCAACTCAAAATATAGAAACAATAAGTGATTCTCCAGGTGTAATTGATACAATGCTTAGATTTATAACAATTGGTGAAAATAATAAAAAGTATGAAATCGAAGGTTGGTTTCCTGATACTAATGATGGTATAATTATTGATGATTTAACTCACGCTGGAACAGATGCAGCAGGAATTGCGAAAGATGTAGAAAATATTGCAAAACATTTAAATAAAACAAATAATGAAGCATATAAAGAAAGACGTGAATTCAACAAAAAAAGTAAACAGACAGTAAATTGGTCATTGTCTCCATTATTCGGTTATTTAGATTATGATAAAATATCATATCAATTAAAATTTAAATTAATAATTCATCGGACAGCAAATAATGAATTAATCTTTTTTGGTAAGACTGGGAAAAAGCATATTTAAAAATTGATAGACTTGAATGGTGGATTAAGCATATTACTCCTAGTTTAGAGGTTGAAACAGCTATTGCAAAAAGATTAAATACTAACAAACCAATTCCAGTTACTTTTCTAAAGAGAACTGCTAGTTCAGTAACTTTTTCCGAACAAAGATTTAACTGGCATTTTACTAGAACTGCGAATACTCCAAGATATTTATTACTAACATTTCAAAGAAATAATTCTCCAAGTTTTGATAAGAACAATAATATCTTCCATATTAATACAATTCGAAGTTTACAAGTTTCATTAAATCAAACTCGATATCCAATTGATCCATTAAGATTCGATGATACCAATAATCAATTTATGGAAGGATATGATTCTTATAGAAATCTTTGTATAGAATTTGGAGTTGAACCACAATTAACTCCTGGAGATTGGAGACATTTATATCCAATTTTCTGTTTCGATTTAAGTGCACAATCTGAAGATATTATTAAAAATGGTTGTGATGTAACAATTAATATTGAAAAGAAAGATTCCACAACTTCATTGATGGCTTATGGTTTATTGCTAGAAGATGCAAAATATTCTATTGAAATTCTTAATGGAAAGATGGTTAGGATCGGCTAAAGCCAGAGGAGCTTTGCTCCGATAGGTTAATTAAAATTTTTTTCATAACTAGAATAGATTAAAATTTTTGTTAACTTAAAAATTCTTAACTAAAAATTTTTCATAACTAGAATAGATTTAAATTTTTTGATAACTTTAAATTCTTAATTTAAATTTTTTTATTAAAAATGTCGCAAGCGAAAAGTAATATTAATAATAAAACTGTTGAATTAAAATTACGTAATATTGTTGACAAAAATACCCCTAAAACTATTACGATTAACAAAAAAAAGTATTACATAAGTAAACCAATGATAGAGAATATTCAATTACAAGAAGAAAAGAATGGCGGGATTCTTCCATTAATTCCACTAATAATAGGAGGCATAGCTGCAGCAGGAAGTGTTGCAGGTGGGACAGCTGGTATTGTCCAAGCAGTAAATAAAAATAAATCAGAGAAGGCAGCATTAGAAGAACAAAAACGTCATAACAGAGAGTTAGAGAAAGTTGCTAGGGGTGAAGGGACATCGGTTCATGGGTCAACGGAGATGTCTTCCAGGGCTTCGCCCGAAGGAAAAGGAGTAGTAGATAATTTTATTAGTAAATTAAAATTAGTTGATGAAGGAAAACGAGTTCTTAAAAATATTCTCCACAATGTTGATGATTTAATTGAAATTAAAGAAACTAAAGATGGTTCTGGAATATATCTAAGTCCTAGTATGATAAGGTAATAACCTCAGAACCTTTGGTTCTTTTCGGTAAAACAATTTTTTTTGTTTTATCTTTTAAAATTTTTTTTTATCTTTTAAAATGAATTCTACAAATTCCGAAAATTTAATTAAATTAAAAATTTCTAATTTAGATTTATTGAATTATCTATTAAACAAAAATAAAAACTCAAACTGTAAAATTTATGAAGGTAACGACGACAAACAAAGTTTGGCTACTACCTACGGTGGCGACATACAAAAAACATTAGAAAACTTTCCTGGATTTATTTGGAGTAAATATTCGAAAGAAAAACATCTTCCTGGTCATTCATATACTGGTCCAGGAACTCGATTAGATATAAGACTAGATGAGAATAATAATCCGAAACCAGGTAAAGAACCAATAAATAGAGTAGATGCCGCCGCTTACAGGCATGATTTAGCTTATCGAAATCATGATCTAAGTTCTCGTCATGCAGCTGATAAGAAGATGATTCAAGAATTAGATAGTATTCAGAATCCTACATTTAGAGAAAAAATTGAAAGAATGTTTGTTAAGAAAGCTTTACAAGCTAAAATATTATTCCGTCAGGGTTTAAATGAAAATCATAATTCAGACGTTTATGCATCTGAAATTCATAAAGAATATAGAAAGCCTAAATATTTATTAAAAGTAAAAGTATTTAATAAAGATGATATTTGGAGTGCTGATCTTATTCATATGCCGAATGAAAGGGACCAAACCGAAGGTTCTAAGACAAAGTCTGACTACAAATACGCATTGACAGTTATAGATTTATATACACGATACGCTTGGGTAAAACCTTTAAAAAATAAAAGTGGTCTATCAGTTAAATATGCGTTTGAAGAAATCTTTAAAGAAAGTAATAGAAAGCCAAGGAAATTGTTTGTTGATAAAGGGTCGGAATTTTATAACCGAAACGTTCAGCCACTATTTGAAACTGTTTATTCAACTGAAAACGCAGGAAAAGCTATAGTGATAGAAAGATTCAATCGGACGTTAAAAAATAAAATTTTCAAGAAATTTACTCAGCAAGGAAATCAGAAATGGTTAAAAATATTACCAGGAATTGTAGAGCAGTACAATAATAAAGTTCATTCAGGTATTGAAGAAACCCCAAAGAATGCTTCTGACGACCCTGATTTAATACGAAAGAAAATATTCGAGAATAATTATTCGAATGAGAGTAATCCGAATTTGCAGAAACTTAAGCCGAAATTTAAAATTGGAGATAGAGTTAGAATATTTAAATATAAGAACAAATTTGAAAAAGGCTTTGTTGGTTATTGGACTAAAGAAATATTTGAAGTTTCTAAAATAAATCAAAGTTATCCGATTACTTATGAAATTAAAGATTTAGATAATGAGGATATCAGAGGCCGTTTTTATCAAAATGAATTACAGAAAACAGAGCTTTAACCTCTAGGTGGCGCTTTAGCTAGCTTCGCTTGAGTTATAGATTGTTTAACTCTAACATAATATCTAGAAATGGTACTCCTTCCTGTAATTTATATAAAACATAAAGACATAATTGTCCACAATAAGTAGTGCCTGGTGTTTGAATTTGAAACGTATTGTATGTTCCCGTTCCAAGTAATTCTTTTACTTCATTTGTAGGTGGAAGCCCGTATGAGTCAAAATAATAATTATCTCCGTTTTTACTAAAGATACCTGCTGACCAATGTACGCCGTTTTGGTCTGAAGTGTGAAGATTCGTTATGAAATTTACAATTATTGATGGAACTTTGTTCCGGGAACTGAAGGTTCCTGTTGGCCTATTTTTTAGGAATTGTAATTCGTTTCTCATTAGAACATGAAAATTCTTTATTCCTAATTGATTTGCGATTTTCTTTAGGTCGAAATTCGTTGTCGTTTGTGTTCCATATAATTTAAAAAACTCATTTATGTTGCTCATTTTATAATAAAAAAATTTCTTAAAGGACCCCTAGAAGACAGAAGGGAGGGGGTATTGATTTAAAACTGTTCTCTAATGATGTCTTTCCTTACTACTTATTCGATTTTGAAATGATTATATTATAATTATCGGAGCGAAGCTCCTCTGGCTTTAGCCGATTCTAATCTATATTGTTTTATATATTTCAATTTTCTTCATGAACTTCATTTGTAAAATATGTTTCATCGTTAAAATGATTGTTTAAAATTGTCATAACAACTATCCCGCATGTCGCCGTCTATGCGTTCTAAATTTAGAAGAAGAATTTTATTGTCATTTGCTTTTATTGTCAATGCACTCTTATGTGCTTAATCTATTCATGTCTTCACAATGGGAAGTACTTTACTACCCGTATGTGTTTGGCAAACGCTAAATGAATTTTGCAAATCGATTTCTAAAACTGAATTTGAAAATAGACTTTGCAAATGGATTTTGAAAATAGATTTTGAAAACAGATTCTGAAAATAATTTACGTAGGGGTAAATTGAAATGTCAAAACTTTACGCACGCGTAAGTTGAAATGTCAAAAGTCTACCGATGGGTAAATTGAAATGACAAGATATAGCATGATAATTTTAGGGGAAAGCTGCTAGACGTTTCTCTCTCTTCAATCTCTGTCTCTCTCTTCAATTATCAGGCAGTGTACGGGTTCATTGAATAATTTTGAGTTTATGAGTTACAATGATCTTCTAGTTCACACAATTAGTACTTTAAATAATGTTGAGCATACAATAACGAAGAATGACTAAGTAATAATTGCGTCATCTTAATTTATCATAGTGCTCTAATCTTAATAATAATTGAGAACCATTTCACTTATTTTTAATTGAGATAACGAAGGATATATTCTTGAGGTTTCTTCCATTTCTGAAGTTCCTTCCACTTTTGTTCCTTCCATTTCTGAAGTTCCTTCCACTTTTGTTCCTTCCATTTCTGAAGTTCCTTCCACTTTTGTTTCATCCATTTTTAAAGAAATATTTTTAACGGCGAAGCCCTGAACCTTCGGTTCGCTAGTCACATGATATATTTTAAAAACCTGAAAGATGGATAAAATTCATGAATTTGAAATTCTCAACTTTTATGATTTTTTCGGTGTCCGGGTTTTCGGTGTCCTTGAACGGTCATGATTTAAGCAATGAAAATCGAACCGAAGGTTCTAGGGCTTCGCCCGATTGTAATTCTCAAATTTTGAGATTCTTAACTTTTATAATTTTTAGTGTCCTAGAACGGTCATGATTTTAAGGGTGAAAATCGAACCGAAGGTTCTAGGGCTTCGCCCGATTGTAATTCTCAAATTTGAGATTCTTAACTTTTATGATTTTCGGTGTCCTAGAACGGTCATGATTTTGGGGGGGGGGTGAAAATCGAACCGAGGGTTCTAGGGCTTCGCCCGATTGTAATTCTCAAATTTGAGATTTTGAAAAATTTGAAAAATTGGGTATTTTTAAAAACGCCCAAATCGGAGCGAAGCTCCTCTGGCTTTAGCCGATTTATGAATTTAGGTCTTCATAACCTGAAAAAGGGTTCAAATTCATGAATTTATGTTGTTTTTAAAAATACCATTTTTTGAAAAATGGTACTTTTTGAATGGACTAAATTCATGAATTTAGGTCTTAAAAACCTGAAAAAGGGACTAAATTCATAAATTTATGTCGTTTTTAAAAGTACTAATTTTTTTGATTTTATGGTGTCCTGGAACGGTCTTTTGTCCATTACTGGCGTCAAGACTGGGAGGAGCCGAATGGTTTCCTAACTAAGAGTTAATGGATTTCCAAGTTTCTTTCGGAGAAGAGTGATTGTAGGAGAAATAACGTGACCTTGACTTGGCTAATTCAGAAGTGAATTTTTCACGAAGACTAAGGAATTTACCATAATTACCTCTGCTAAGGGCTCGATCTCTGGCATCAGACAGGGCTTTAAGGGAGGGAGTTAACCAGGGAGGGTCTGAGCTACGCATGCGGACAGTCTTCTCGGGGAAAAAGGTGTGATAGAGGAACAGGAAAAATGCCTGGAGCTGGTCAGTTAGGACATCTATGTCATCAATATATAGAAAGGATTCATACCAGTCAACTGAAGAAAGAACTTCACAGCATTGCGCAAAAGACGCATGAGTGCAACAGCGAAATTTGACTTTGGTGATAGTGGGAGGGCATGATTGGGAAGGCTTGACAAGAATACCTCGGTGATCAGATCTACATAAAGGAGACAGAAAAACAGGAGGTGCAAAATACTGAGGCTGACTAGACGCGACTATATCAAGAACATTATTGCCTCTTGTAGGCAAGTGAATCAATTGTGACAAATTATTACACGTTAGAAACTCATCAAAAACGTGACGTAAGTCATTAATATCCCCTACGATAACATTATGACCACAAGTAGAGCTATCAACAAAATTCTGCAAAGAGGCTAACAAAATGTCATGCGCCTTAACTTTACCCCAGTAAGGGTGATAAATGACACACAGATTCAGATCAAAATCGCTAATCGAACAGACTAGGAGATTCGATTTGATGCTATCAATGAAACTGTTACTCACAATAGAGACACAAAAATTGGATCTGTGGTATATTGCTACACCACCTCCTCTGGAGTCCCGATCTTGTCGAAGGATTTTGTAGCCTGGTATTGAGATGGAAGCGTCGGACGTTGTGTTATTCAGCCATGTCTCTGTGATGCAAATCAAGTCAGGGTTCGATTCATTGACTCTGATCTTGAGATCGTCAACCTTGTTAAACAGGGATCGGGCATTAAACAAAAGGATCGAGGGAACGGCTGTTGGGGAACGTTTTGGTTGACGAGGTTTCACAGACACTGAAGGATTGCGTAATAGGATTGAAGGGGAGTCTCGTGCACAGTGGTCGCGTGAGGGAGCGGCAAGGTCCGGTAAATTTGGTCGACGCCGGTTAGGGAGAAGCAGACGATGGAACCAAAGCACTCTCCGAGTCTTACGCAAGATTGGGTAATCATGTCGAAGGTTCAGCAGGTCCGCACGAGAGTATTGCAGCCGAGATGACATCCGAGAGGGAGAGACCAAGGAAATGTAACAGGCAGGCAGCAGGAATGCGATGATGGGGATGAGACAAGAAAGTAAGCGTGGAACATTGCGTGCAGTTGAATGAGTCATCGGTAAAAAAATGAATTTTGAAGTTGAGTTGTAATCCGCAAATCTTTGATGAAAATAAATTGCATAGCGATGTTGTCCAACCGTAGAGGAAAAGAATGATATAAAAATTGTCAGAGAACGATACCAGAAAGTGGTCAAGATTCACGTAAAATCGAATTGCACACGCGGAAACTGAACAGAGCGCCTGTAGACACAACCGTCTGCTACGAAGTCCGATGATGTTATGAACATGAACATGAATGATGTAAAGGTATCCTTACTTCAGAAAACATTTCTTTATCATGTTTCCGACAGACAAGCCAATTCCATTGGGATGAAAGCTGATGGCGCGCTATGTTGATGCTAATTAGCGGCTATTGTTTCGCTGGTTTTTTTTGGGGGGGGAGCATATCAATGACTGAAGTTTCAGTTATACAGCTTTAATTATTTCCATATGTTTTAAATATTGCCACCTAGAGATGTAATTTATTTTATTTTATTAATCTCAGCAGCTACAGCAATAAGCCAATTACAGCCAATAAAAAATTGAAAAAACATAAAGAAAGAAAAGGTATAAAACACGAATGTTGAAATTTAAGTCATTCGACAAAGCAGACTATACGCTTAACGGAAGCCCTGCTTTTACAAAGAGATATTCTTTTCACACACAATTTGCTAAATCACAGCATCTTGGTATATATGGAGTCATTCTCGTGCAACAACAATCTGCTCGTTTTCTGTGGAGCAAATTACACAGTATGTCTTGTTCGCCTCACTGGAATATTGTAAAATATGGATGAATCAAATTAGTAAAGGCTAACCTTAGGCGAAACACAATTAATAATGAATTAAATCACAAACGAACTATTCAGTAGGTGAAACCAATGTGAAAAATAAGAATAAAACACAAATGTAAATGTTGAAAATATTCAAATGGTAGGTAATGAAAAAAATGACTGTGAGAAAAAAAAATTGATAACTTACTCGAGAACTGCTGCCTCTGCGAACTGTGTGTTGGGCAGTATAGTAATTGCGGAATTTGCTTATATGTATTGACAAAACTTAATCTGCAGGTCTGGTTGCCCAGATGCTTGCACATGTCAATTGCGTCAGAATGAAATTAAATGCTTTGATTGAGGAGAAGATGAAGTAGAAGATAACTGAAAGAATTCGATTAGTGAAAAGAATTTGATCCCTCAAAAGGACCCATGTGGCGTCCCCTACAGGTTAAAGGAAATAACAACTACAGCAGATTACCTAATTGAAAAAATGTGTAATTGAGGTCATCAGCAGGAACTTCGGTAAGGATTCGCGTTTCGGCCCCTACTCCTGAACGCTCAAACTCACCCAAGCGGGGCCCTGCTATATGTAAGCAGCCTCGAAATTAATTAAATCAATGAAAGCACGCACAATTATTAAGAAGCTGCCTAGCAGAAAAATATCCGTATTTCAATGAAGTTTCACTATGCTTATGCAGCTGCTTCCCAGCACTTTGTTTGAGATCTGCGCCGTTATATCCTCTCTTAGGGTGGAATCCTGTGCAGCGAGTTAACCTGTGGTTAAACTAACTCTAGTTAAATTCGAAGGTTAACCTTCGGATGGAATCCAGTGGTCTGAAAGTTAGTTAACCTCAGGTTAGATTGATGAATTTTCAGTCAAAAGTTAACTCACCGATTCGGCGGGTTAAATACCAACTTCGCATGTTGACAATGATCAAAGCAATGGAAGCTATAGAAGAATACGAAGATTTGATGTATCTCGCTGGTAGAAGATGCCCGAGACCCGCTGGTGCCGATGCTGGGAACTCATTGCTGAACTCAACCGCCACTCTATCCCAACACTCATCTTTCTGCTTGTTGTTTGATCCGTCTTTTTGTTCTCCAACACATTCTGATGCTTTGCAACCAAACCAAGTAACACATCCTTCTCCTCCAAAGTAAAGTTTTCGCTGCGCCTTTTCATCATTGCAATCAAGAAACTTGAATGTCACTGAAACTGATGCTTTCTGTACAGAAACACAGAAGAAGTAGGTCAGTGATCGCAACAAAATCAATTCTATGACGACATCATGACGTTTTCTGCGTCATTTGCATCATAGTTTATGTCGTCACAAAGATAACCTCTCCTTTGACTCGAGTTAGCTAACCTGAAGGCACTGGATACCGATTACTGGTTAACTTCATTCGCTGGTTAGCTAACATAAGGTTTAGTAACTCTCGACTTAACCTCGGGTTATCGCACAGGATTCCACCCTAAATGAGAGTTATAGTATGAAATGAGATACGAACAATTTGTTTCGCCAGGTACAATTTTCTTGAAAAGTAGCATGTACTGTTGGCAAAATGTCTTGCCCATCCCCCGCGAAATACCTGTTTTTATGGTTTCGCAGTCCCTCATCACTCCCATGAATAAATATTTGGGGAATTAAGCGATTTTACTTTAATCAACGTCGAAACGCGCCCAGGAGGGTGCCTGCTGACGACTGGCTATTGTTTTGCTGGTTTTTATTCCTTTCATGACTATCTATTTTACATTTTAGTCTTTGATCGCTCATCGCCTTTCAGCAGCTGGGACCTTTGGATAATATCCCACTTCTTTGATGGGCATAGAATCTGGAGAGATCTCAAAATATCAGTTGAAAAATGGGCAAGGACAAGACTTTATGCCACCAGTGTATATTTGTAATTTTGCGTCGCGTTTCAAGGGTGGTCAAATTAAATTTTGTACACAAACTTTCGTAATTGTTTGTCTGAACAGTAATGGAAATTACTCACGAAGCAGAGGTGTTTCACAAATCGCATTTGAACACCTTCCGACTTACTGGCCAAGCATTTGAAGTCAGTAGACCAAACTAGTGATCAATAATCAATGTGAGAACGAATATGCGTATTGAATAAGACTTTTAGGACATGCACATCAGTTGAGAATTTCATGACTGTTTTGACAAATCCTAACATCCGATATGCTCTCTTTAATTATTATATTTGCTAATTATGTATTTATTTTCGTGCGGTTTAGTCCAGAGCGGACATAATTCTATCTCAGCATGGTAGCAAGCGATGAAAAGTGACATAGATATTCGTCGATCGAATCAGTAGATCGAATCAGCGATCACGCGAACCTCAGCGGCCAGATTGCAGGTAAAACTGTCCAATGAAAAGTGTGCATCTTTGACTCAATTTTACTTTGTAACCATCAACAGACAGACGAGTCATCTCTAGACCGAAATACGAAGACAAAGCAGTTTGTCTCTGTGTATTGCCACAAGAGGATTCTTCTAATCATTATGCTGAAATGAGGCTCAACTTGTGAATTAGGATTTCTCTACATGCAGAATACATGAAAAAAATTGCCTCATATTTGACTCCTACACGGAAGAAGAAAAAATGACTCGTCAGAATGTTCGACGTATTCTCTGAAATGCATTTTGACTCAAGACATCATTTGATGTGCATTCTACACTTGCAAGAAAATGAAAAATAGGCTGACATCCATTCGACCCAACAGAGAATTATCTACATCTCTATAATCTGGAGCTATTTAGACCTTGCCCAAACAGGTTTGCAGGAAACATCGTGAGTAGAAAAACAGGTGTTTGTCCTGCCCTTTTGTATAAAAAGACGAACATGGAAACTACAGAATCCTGAACTAAAATGCCATCCTTCAGATAGCTAAGGCCAAAAAATCGCACTTACGCATTTACCTCCAAAAAATAGAAAAAAAATCGGAACAAATCAAATTGATGCGGCGTCAGTTGCATTTCAAAGGAACCTTGAACCTCAACAACGAAGCATTTCAATATAAATTCGCAAGACGTTCGATCGGTCACCAAAAGGCTATTTAGTGTGGCTGTACATGTCTTTGATCATATTCCGTACTTCTGTAATCAAATAGTTAATCTTGCACTTTCATTCATAAAGTCCCAAATAAGTAGTAGATAGAGTACTGAACGTAGAGTACTAACTGCGACCAAGAAATAAGTCCCAAAATCTAGTTCTCTTTCAGTTCGAAAATATTATTTTTCATTTTAGTAACAAACTCATTTAACCCTATCTGGCCTGGGGAGGGGCCGATTCGGCTCCGCCCTAGATACTTTTTAATACCACAGCTGAACGTCTTTGTGTGAGAAATCTACCTTCCGTGACTTTTCCTGACTTTTAATTGCGCATCTTTTGGGAGTAAAAGATTTGAATTTGGACAAGTATTTTGGCCGTACGAGCTAAATGAAAACTAGTTACGACGCCTAAAAATCGTTGGAATTTACTTTCTGCTCTCATTTTAAACTTTTTCTCGAATAAATTAATGTAGTGTTGCATAATAGACACAAATTAATGATTTTGATAACATCAATGCTTTTTATGGTATGATACTGGGATAGTATTTAAATGCGTTTTAGTCTTATATCCTCCATATACTACTCATGAATAAATAGTAGAATAATGAACATTTTCTCTTTTTTTACACGAATAATGAAACTTTTGGAAAAACGCATCATTGTAATAATTGCGTATTTGTCTTCATTTCGGTTTCTTTGTGATAATATATTCTAGCTAATGATAGATAGCCAATTTGGAATGAAATTCTCGCACATGAAAAAAAGACTTTTTACTGTTTCAATGTTTGAAATTTGAAATACTACTCATACAGCATTATTATACATGTATGAATAAAAGCAATAAATTAGCATTGATATAGCAAGAAACATGCCAGATAGAACACTTTCGCAACAATGAAAAGTATATAAATTTGTAAAAAATGCACTTTCAAATTTTGAATTGCTATTTATAGCATGGAGAAATTAAAGTTATGAAAAACCGACTCCACCACTGCAAAGATCATGCCCGAAATATAGTATGCATGTAATTTCATTAAATTTGAGTATTTAGTTTAGGAAATCTGAGGGGGGGCGAATCGGCACCTCCTCAGGCTGAGACAGTTAAAAAAAGCCCAGGTCAGATAGGGTTAAGACTAACACCCGTCGATAAATGACATACGATCAGTGTTTCTGTGCAGATCGAAATTCCGCTTTCGCTCGCTCATCGCTCATTTCTGCAGAATTATCCTTGGTCCGCTCGCTCATCGCTCATTTCGGCAGAATTATCCTTGGTCCGCTCGCTCATCGCTCAAAATCATCGAAAAATGCCACTCGCTCGATCATTTCTCGATAATACCCTCCTTAGTACTATAAATTTTTTCATGCTCAGAGCTAGTTCAATGCTTTAAATTAAATATGCAACTTTTAGGCTTTAAAGGGAAATTCATCATTTCATTTTAGTTAAAATTTGAAACACACGATTTTACCATCACACCAATGTATTAAATTAGCTATTGCACAAAATTAGTTGAAACAATATATTTGATGAGCATAACCACAGAATTCTTTTTACATGTATAGAAATGGGCAATAATCTAAACCTAATATTGTACGCTGATTACATCAATCAGTGTATACAGTTCTTGTTGAAAATTCGCAAGGTGCGCAAAGAAACCATGTAATGCGTTGACAATTGAAAATGAACTTACATGAAATCGTGACAAAATAATAGATAATTCCTAAACGTAGCTAAACATAACATATGTCACTTCAGTATGTTCAGTATCGATAGCAGAGTGAAAAATTTACCGTGCTTGGTGCATCAGTGTCAAGGTAAATAGTACTCATTTGCTATTGCTTCGTTGTTCATCGTAGGCAGTAATGTATTCATAGAAATCTGATCGATTTTAATCATTCACAAACTTGGAGCGAGATATCTTCTATATTGATAATTAAACATGGAATATGCTATCTATTGTTTCTACCAAACGTCAGTTTATTAATGAAGTCATCAATAGCTATGATTTCTTAACATTGACTGGGCTCAATGTCACACTGCAATTAAGTCCTTCAATCTATCTATCGTTTGATTGATGCAATCTGTTAGGAAATAGAAACAACGTAATTATTTCAGCGCTGCTTCTCGAAAAACTCAATAAGTAATGACGCAGTCATCAATGAATTTTCAATATATTCATGCTACAATAATAATCTAACCGTGTTCGGTTGACGAAGGAAAAACTCAATGTAATTTACTGCTGTTGAATCACAAACAAAATATGAGCTATGACTCCTGCAACAGATGATCGATCTGCCGAAACGTGATTCGGGTTTGAATCGCGCGCCCTTGGTGGATCCCTGCTTTCCTGAGTAAATAATCCCCTTGACTTTTCTCTTGGTGCCTATGACTTTTACTTTCTACAGTTTGTATTTTTGTATTTTGTTTATCCACATCAATTCTGAGTAACTATCACCTTTGTTTACGCTACGTATATAAACTGCTGATCGCAGTCAATAAAGTTGGCACCTATGATAGTTTTCGAGTTTTTGACTTCGTTATATTTAGAGTGGGCGGTAGCAACTCCGTTCTTCTGTCCATCATAGAAATCGCAGCGACTGCAATAATTCAAGATTTGAAAAATTCCCATGAAATGTTTGATTGAAATGTTGATCCGAGATTTCGAGATTGAGAGGCCAGATCGAAATTGAATTCACTTTGTTGATGAAAGCAAATGAAAAATCCTGTAACATTTGAATTGCTTGTTGGAGCATTTGGTCACCTGTCGACACCAAATGCAATCCCATAACCGACTTTCTAGGTACCATATGAAAGGTAATTCAACAGTTAAGGGAATGCCAAGTTAATTTGCATTATTTGACAACAAAAAATCGTTCGACTTCGTCCGAAGCTATTCATTCATTAATATAGCATAGTGAGGAAGACAGAAATTAATTTAATTCTGTTATACATGAAACTATAATGGAAGTTAACTTGGCATTCCCATACTTTTGAATTATTTTTAATTAAGCCGCGTTATATTTTCACGACGATCATCTGAAAGAATGAAATGTTCCTGAAGGTGCACAATGTTGGATGACTGTGCCTTTGAACTGTCATTTAAATGACCTTAACTGTTGATATCAGTCATCCATGAATAGCTGCGTTGATCGTAAATGTTGAATAGTTTTCCAAGTCAATAAATAAGTCAGCTCGGCGTTGTGTTTAACCCTCAGAGACCTGATGGGGGTACAGTGGACCCCGGAGCCACATTTTTCTATTTCATTTTTTACGCTGACGATATATCAACCACTCAAGCCCATACAAAATCATCATTTCTGACAGTGAATCTGCATGTGTTATTTCATTTCAATTGAATCAGTAGAAGTATGCCAGATAGGCCAATGGGGTCCACTGAACCCCCCTCAGGTCTCAGAGGGTGTAGAAATTCCATCACAAAATTTTTGTAATTGGGTGAAAATGATTTCGATCATGTCCACGATGGTGTATAAAGAGTGAAAGTCATTTATTTATTGTTTGCATCATGCTCGTAGATGTGCAATGTTTTGGAAGATCGCAAAATGTGAATATTTTGCTTTCGCACATGATCTCGCGTGACTGGTTGGCCTATATGAACAACTCGACATAAATCGATGTCCGAAATGAAAGCTATCATTATATTCATAGTTGAGCACCAAAACCTGATTGATGACAAACTTTTTACGGCAGTAATGAAAAGTTTGAGATCTCCACAGCTGTTTTTGGTTCTAGAAGTACAGCAATTTTGACTCATTTTAGGTCTATTTCTGATAGCTTTGGATAAATTTGAAGGAATGTACAAATGGAAAGGATAAGCTGCATGAATTAAATCAATTTCATCAAAATCAACTATCTGAGGCTTTATGGTGACACAAAATATCGTAAAGCCGCCTCCTAGTACAAATGATGCTGTACTAAATGTGGTTGACTTACAAAAACGCCATATTTTCGCACGTGTTTACTGAGAAGGCTGAAAGTCACTCAAGGGATTCGTTATACCGACCTGCTACACGCAAACATCATTGTTTTACTCAAAATCAACTTTCCTAATGTTTTGATATCGATTTAAGCAGGTAAAATATGAATATGTTAAAGGGGTCCACTGGACCCCCTCAGGTCTCAGAGGGTGTGAAAAAGCTCAGGTCTCTGAGGGTTAAATATTTCCATCGGAAGACTTGTTATGCACTTACATAGGCCTATTATTTATTCTAGCAGTCATTGTCATTGATCACCATTTTCTGACACAAATTGATTTTTATAACTTGTGCAATTTATTTTCGAGAACTTACATTATAGAAGATGGCGACTGAAATGCCACGCGTTTGCCACATCACATCTTGAGAACTTTTCTCACTTCTTTTACTGATCATCCTTTATTAAAAGCTATCATGTACATGTAATTAACAGATGCTTTGATGAATAAATAACATCTGTTGTAGTGTGTGCGCCAAATATTCAGATAAATATTTCAGCATTGACAGAGAGAATTTGACTTGACATGTAAAAAAGAGCAGATGGTGCAGTGAAAGATGAAGAATCATGGCCTCAGCAGTGCCGGCTTTATGCTGTGCGAGGCCCATCCCTCACCATAAAATTTTGACTACATTTTTCAATTACAACTGCTTCACGTGGGATTCCTAAGGCTGGATACTAACCTCAGCTTTATAATTGGCATCAAAATGTATTTCTATGCTCCCGGTTGCTGACTCGGGCAAAGCTAAGTTGCAAGAACTACTACAAATAGATACGTACTTCTATGCATAAATACATATAAGCCTAATTATGAACCTATTTGTAGAAGTCCTTCCTAGCTATTGGCTAATCATAACTCGCCATTATGAACCTCATACCATATTTCGAAACCGTGCATCGGTGAAAGCATGTCTTGATTTGAGGATAATGTTTACAATGATATTTTGGAATGATTGGAATTGCTGTAGCCTAGACCATACATATTATGATACATCTGTAAAAAAATAGGTTACAAATTTACAATAAAAATATATTTCAATTTTTTCACAACTGAATTTTCTGAGCTTTCATTGCGGCAAAATCATTCATCAGGGTTTCTAGATCAAGTTCATTACATATTTCATATTCTACTGGCATGAGAGTGCGGTAGTTTTTAGTCTTTCTTCGAGCATTTGTTCGATTTATTCATGGCATTCAACAATTCAAACCACACGATCATCGAGAGAATGAATTCCCAAGAAGACACTTCGTCAAAGAGTGAGCTTGCTTCACTAGTTGTACTGTTATGTATTATCTTGCCTTTTTTTATAGAATTTTTCTTTAATTCTTTTAGAGTTTTTCGCATCTTTTTGAGCTCATACGAGATGGCTTAACAAAATTTACATTTGCCTCCCATTGCGTACTACAACGGTTTTTCAGAATGATAGATATGTTTTCAACCAAAGTATCCCATCGGACTGGTGAAGAAGAAAAGCGCACTTCGCTTCTCTCATGGCTTCCTGATGACGATGTGATTATTCTTTCCGACGACGAGATAAATGATTTTGTTGAGAAACTGCAAAAAATTGGCAGACTTTACAACCTCAATATGTTTAGCAACATGATTAACGAGTTAGGAAGGGTAGGAGGTAGCTTTCCCTGCATAAACTCGTCATAGCGGTCGTAACTCAACGCCTTCAATTGTCGATCTTACAGTTGTGATGTAGCTACAGGTTTCATTGGCCAAGACTCTTACCCGAGTAAGTCAGCTCAACAACGTTTCATTTAATTTATAGTAGTGGAACAGGAGGCATCTAAGGTAAGAGCGGTTTTGCTGTATATGTAGCAGGTGCTAATGCAAAATTTCAGAATAGCTGGAATTTAAAATCGTCTATCTTCTCATTCATTACCTCTGTATGTTCGGTTGAAATACATTCTTGGAAATCTTCTCGAATAGACTAGTGCTTAAAGCAGGGATATATATTGGGTATACAACTTCAACATAACAACCTTTGGGAGAGATTTTTTTCAAAAAATGGCTCCTACATTTTGGTCCTCGCACCTACTAATCATATAAATAGCTAAATCATGGTAATGAACTCTGCTTTGTGATATGCACAACTTTGACTAAGGCTGCCAATATCAACTCCCTTTCATTTCAAAAATGTCGCTTCATCCCTAATTTCGCTTTGAAATTCTTTATGATTACCCAACATTACCGTAGTCATTTCTCTGCAGAGTTATGAAGCATTTGGTATCATATCAAAAGCTGTAACTGTCTATAGCCTACATGAAAATATGGCATCGCAATATACGTTGGCGACATTTCTGTATACAGTGCAAACTGCCACGAACAATAGTGCTTTCGTACATTTTGTTATTCTCGTTTTGTACATCGGTTTCGTAAGTGACTTTGGTATTACACAGTTTACAGTGTAGATGTGTCTGCAAAATATATACACATGTATAACATGCAATGTCATAAGCGCTATATTTTTAATAATAATAATTATTATGGCGCTTGGTTGTATGGCGTGAATAGGAAGCGATTTGTACCAAGTGCCCTCCAATGGGAGTCGCTGTTGTTCGTAGCGCTCTCCCATCTTCATTTGATATCTATGATGAATTGAAGCTCAATATTACTTGTGCATGTAGGGCTAGTTGTCCTTTATCTATAACTACAATATGGATTGATTATCTTCGCTACACTGTTGTATCCACATGATTAAAAAAATGTTGTAGTAAAATTATAGGGCGCTCTGTACACTTTCCATAAAATATGAAAAAAAAGATCTCTAGAAAAATTTCTCGCTTATCCCCATTAACTATTCGCATTAAACCAAACTTATTTTTGCAAGATTCATCGCATGGGAAATTTCCCGCATGCTAGCAGCAGTGATGTTGGTGCCATCATACAAAAATAGTAATGACTCGGCATGATGACAGTCACATCGGCAAACGTGACAGCTAGTAGCAATTAATTGAAGCCAATGAGTAGCGATGCACTAAACCGATGCTATTAAAGGCACATTCCTAGAATTCGTAGGCTCATTTCGCGATGTCAGATGACCAGTTCAGCAACTGGGACGAATTTCGAGTCTCAAATTGACACGTTGGATAATGCAATTTTTCGATTATTCGGCTACGAATGCTTAGTTTAATTGTGAATTAGAACTTTATCAAACCTGCACATTTGACAGTCTTTTCTTTGATAATCTCATCGTTTGAGTCATAAGAAGCACATAAAGCGTGAGATGAAATGTACGCATTGCATCGATCATTTTAGAAAAGCTGCATACAAAGCATCTTTGTTTAGTTCAGGATCACCGACATAACAAATAAACTTAATATTTCATCACGTGATGCATTATTGTTGATAGACAAATCAAGAGTGGATACATTATTGGATTTGGCTGAACAGAATCAAACTTTAATGTAATTACAAAAAAACGCGGTCTAAGACAAACATTGATATTCTTCTTTCAAAAGGCTTGCAGCTGAGGTTATAGGCCCAACTATTTTTTTCTTCAACACTTGTCGCGAAATAAGATTTGAGTTGGCCGTTTGTGATACAAGAATCGATGCAAGAATTATATCATCATATTCATCATAAGATAGAATATTTTACGTATTGCATGTTTTGATCATTTTAACAAAGGCGATTGGTACCCCTACTGTACCAAGCGCCCTTATTGGAAATTCAAAATTTGAAAATTCGAAATTTCTGTTTCATGCGCTTTGGTTCTGGTACATGCCTACTTACTAATATATAAATGAATTTATAATGAGATCTAAAAAATACCAAGCCCTCTATTTTCTTGAATTTTGTATAGAGCGCCCATTTTGTACAGAGAGCGATGATCATTCTTTTAATGTACGAAGCGCCCCAATCATTATAAAAATAATGATAATAAAGCGCTTATTTCGTTATGAATGGATATCGGGATTGACACAGGAAGATGCGGTTCATACATTCAAAGTAATTAAGTCACATTTTATGCATAAAAATCAGAGTAATTGACATTAGAAAATAATTTATCACTGATGCACTGAATTATAGCGTCGACACATACGGATAATAAAACCATTTGCTGTCCTTTGCATGGAGGTGAAAACCTGTATCGTTGGAAACGAAGATTATCTTTCAACCAAATAACGACGCCTCCTCTGATGCGGTCCTTGCGGTCATCACGTATGCATGTAAATCTTGCAAACGCAATTATCATATCGTCATGTTTATCGGGAGATAACCAAGTTTCAGTACAGATAAAAATATCTATATCCTTCATTAAAAGCTTCATCACTGCTGAACGAACATTAGAGCAAAGAAGGATGGGATAGGACCGCTGTGGACGAGAGTCAAAATGTTGAAGTAAAAAGCTCTAACGAAAATTCTTTGAGGCATCCGTTCTACGCACAACTACTCCGTTTTGATAAGAACATCTTCGCCTGCATCTCGTCTTCGTTTCAATTCTTCCCTAAGAATTTTGCCTTTTTCTCTCGGTCTGCATGTAAGGTCGGGATTGAAGAATATTTGTCTATATGCAGGAATAAGTCTCAGTGATTTAGATTTCTTGAGGATATCATACTTTACTGATGAGTTAGCACACTCAAAACGTAGGAGCCTGGGACGATTCAAACCAAGCTTTCCGATGTAGTGAAAAGTTCTAGTTTTATGTAGTGAAATCATCTGATATGTGGTATAAAGAAGTCAACTGTCTATCGATTCGGATAGTGAACCTTCTCAATACCGTCTACCGTCTCATAATTTCAAAAACCGATAGTAGGAAGTGAAAATTCTGTCATGCTTCGATTAAAAGTCACTACGAGTATACAGTATTTGTGATTCTTACTAATTTAATTCAGTAAAATCGCTTAACTACATGTACTTCCAAGATGAGACAAACAGTTTTCTCACGATCGGAACTACAGGCGAGTGGATTGCAACTTAAACACTAGAACGTACGACATATTTTTCAATATGTAGGACCATTCCACGCGTTACGACGTATATTTCGCACGCATTTCATGAGATTGCTCGACGTTTGACTCGAATAAGGAGCAAACATCTGCTATATTTGAATAAATTAGAGATACATTAGTACACTAAAGGACAAATTTTAAAAATGATGATTTTTCGTTTTTTTCTGTTTTTACTACAGTATTTATTAAATTAAATTTTTTGTAATGAAAGTCAAATTTCTGTGCTAAATTGAATGTTTTTCTGGAAAATACAAGTGTCAAGGATGATATTTGTGCAATCAAAAGGAAGCTCTTAAGTACTTCAGAAAATTGCCCAAGTGTTGACATTCGCGTGGAATTACCCTTTAACATCCATTTCGTCATAAAAAACGAAATTTTTAAAAATCAAATGGAAATTCATTTTTGATAGCTGTAATCCTTGATTTTGTCTATCTCCATCTGATTCTTGATAGCGTGATGCTGAATACTTTTCATTTATTGATGACTGCATTCAATGCCAAGCAAAGAATAGATAGAGCATGACAGTAAAGTGTGCTTAATTGCCATCATGCTTGCATGCCAAAGGGCATTACAAATGCAATTTCGTATCATTGTCTTGCATACATGTCAGTCATTTTATGTGTAGGAAAACAAGGCCACATCAGTCGTTGACATTCACATGATCATCGCATTATCCAATTTTTCTCATATTTTTGTACAGAGGAGCAGCTATAGATAAACTGCAGGCCTATCAGCTTTGCTGTGCCAGTTTACTTCGTAGAGCAAAGCAAATCTATGCAAATTTGGAAACGGCAGTTATAAAAAGCATTCAAATTTGCATGAAAATATTGAATGCTTTCAGTTAGTGCATGAATTCCACCGTAATGCCTTTACGGGGCGTGAATTCCAGACAGTCGAACTAATCTCCTCAACTTCACTACACTGTAAATCGCTCAGTACCAATCACATACGAAGGATGCATACCAAAATATTTTTTGGCATATTTCTGTATTCTCTTGGTATATATTTGTGTGCTTTTCGTATGTTATTTCAAATGTGGTATGCTTTACATACTAAAGACATACTAGAGCACAATGTTAAAAGAAAGCATAAATCATGTCCCAAGTACCGGGTGTCCACAGCGAACCACCCCCGCCCCCCAAACGATTTCCATCATTATCTCAAATTATAATATAGCCTACATTGATACGTTGTGATCAAAAGGTCATTATTCCCTTATTAGAGTAATTTCTGCAGTTCATACAAAGCACGAAACGCGTCTTAATTAAACTTTTATAATTTATTTTCAATATGTTGACCATTTTCCCGCACACAGAGTCGAATTCTATTTTGAACAGCTTCAGAACATACTTTTCTACATCAAAGCTCGTCTATGTCACGAAACACAGTATGAATACAGTCTTCCAATTCATCCAAAGTTTGAGGATGACTCCTGTATACAATCTCTTTTATGTGTCCCTAAAGAAAAAATCACGCGCTGTTAAGTCTGGTGATCTTGGAGGCCATTCCAAAAGGCTACCACTGCGTCCAATCCAGCGGTTGGGAAAATTACTGTTTAAGTAATTTATGACGGAACGGTAATAATGCGCCGGTGCCCCATCCTGAATGAAAATGCTCCCAAGATCGGTGATTCGCGGCAGCACGCTTTCCAGCATACTAAGATAATTCTCTCCTTTGACAGTCTCTCGAAAGAAGAATAGCTCCGTCACACATCGGGATGAAATGCCAGCCCACACTGTTACACCACGTTGGTCCATGGACTTGGTGCTCAGACGAAGCTCGCTGTGATCTGACCAATAAACTGAATTGTGGCGATTCACAGTTCCGTTTAAAAAGAACTTCGCCTCGTCTGTCCAGACAACTTTATTGATCAATTGGTGATCTCGTTCCAATAAACGCAGTAAGTCCTCACAAAAATTCAAACGTTGATCAGGAGAGTCTTCATTAAGTTCTTGATGCAACGAGAAGGAAATTTTCGAGGAAAGCGTGCTATGACAATTATGCAAAAAAGCGAAAAAGTGGAAACCAGCTGCTGAAAGAAAAGGGCTCGACAGATTATTTTCAATTTGCATTTAAAGTATTTCCTAGGACATGTGAAGCAATCTGCATTTAGTTTGTAGAGTGGGCACATTACTTCAAGGAAAATGTATTAGAACAATTATGTGGAAAAGCAAAAAGTGCCAAAAAGCTGCTGAAAGGAAAGGGCTCGATAGACATTTTTCAAATTTGTTTTTTTACACTTCCTATGACATGTGGAACAACATCCATTTGGTTTCCAGAGTGGGCATGAAACTTGAGGTATAACCCCTAAAAAACACACCGTGACCGGTAAATAATCTTGACTTTGTGTTGGGAGGGGGTTCGCCGTGGGACACCCGGATTTAGGGCCTTTTGTCAATAAAGATCACACTAATGCCACTACTGTTCTGCAAGTAGTGAGATAATGACATTCAAGAGTCAAACTTACAATACGGAATTCGATTTTAATACACGCAAGTCTAAGACATTTCATGAATAATCAATAAGTAGTCAACCATCAACAATCATGCATTGTGTTATTTTGAAATTAAGCATATTATCAATCCGAAATAAAAACACATTATAATTCATGAACACAAAAATAGTTATGTTTAAGATATATAAGTCATCAAGATTTCACTAAAGATATTGTTTGAATTAGTTGGTATAAATCAACTTGGTCCTTGAAGTAGAGCTAACTAAACGTCCTATTAATGTTGCTAGACAAGAAACAACGACGACAATCTCGTGGAGCACAAAATTCACAATAAATCTAATCTAGTTAAATATCACTCTATCAAACAAAAATATCCATGACTGGTATTACCGTAAAAAGTTATTTGACAGTAGTATGTAATACATATATTTTTTTGCTATCTGACTTAAAGCTACACGTATACCAGAGGCATACGAATAAGGATGACTTTGCATCGGGTCTCGTATATAAAACATACCAACAACTCGCATTTCAGTGTAAAATAGCCAATCACAGATATAATAGTCCGTATCGCTACATACCAATCACATACGAAAATAAGCGAGATGTGGTATGAAAAACATACCAGATATCTGTAAGCATGCGAGAATCTTGTGTTATGTGAGAATCAGATGTTAGTTTCAAATTGTATGTAATTTTGGTTTATGTTTGTATGTAATTTTCGTATCCAGCAATTTACAGTGTAGAGCAACGATTTCTTCATAAGAACCCTGAACAATACCTAACACTTGTTTTTGCGTAGATTACCTTTATAGCAAGCCGTCAGTTCAAGGATCATTTGAATTCTTCAATATTTACTTCAAGATCAATATATAAGTTTTACGGATCTTTTGCTGATACTTGTGCGAGGTAGATCCATGAATTTAATAAAGCAATATCCAATTATTCCCCACCCACATCGGCCCATTTCTAGATGAGCAGCTTGTAGTTTAGAGACATGTTTAGTTTTGATTATAGCAGCGAGTGAAATGGTACACCGCAAAAATCATCTTTTAGTTTGCTGGCACCTACGTTTTGTGCCGAATCATTGCTCATGAGTAAGATTGGAAATATTTAAAAGTTAAGTCTGCGAGAGAATTTGTAGTGTATTGAATTTTGAAGTTCATCATCTTTCAAAATCACCAGGACTTTTTGCTGCATCTGAATCGAAGCCTGATAATATTTCAATTTCGGGTGACCATCCATATGCCTAAGATAACATATTAATCAAAAAATTGTTATTTTTCCTTTCATAAATACTGTGGAAAATCACATAGTATTTAATGGATAAAAAGCATATTGGAAATAATAAGCGAATCTTAAATCATAACCCATTATTTATGTTATGCATGCAAGATTGACTGCTAAATGTTAGTGTCAACGAAGCAATTTAGTGTTTGCGGACTAACACTGATTTCCCGATATTCATAGGAGCAAAATATTTGAATATTAATGCACTTGTAATTCTTGGTTATCTTTGGTAACAATGTGTCTTCACCTCATAATTCAAGATTCAAGAAAATCAAGTGATTTGATTGAAGAGAAGCCATCGTGATGATAATAGATTGCTTGTATCAAATAAAAGGTCAAAGTGTGAAGTTTTGGATCCGCAATTTTAGCAGTTGATGAAGAAATATTTTTATAAGTAGTATGATGACACCTATGTTTAGGTTGGAAAGACGCATGCCTCTCAGATAAACGATATTAGTCAGTAAATTCAAAATCATTGGGAAACATAACCATCTACTTTCCCAAACGTTTTCAGGCCAATCGGTGGTATAGTTTGGACGCAACATTCGATAAGCGTTGAAAAAGAGACGTTTTTAAGGAAAATGTAAAGAAGTTTGGGCAGACTTTTTTTTCAAAACTGGTAGCTCCGACATAGATGTTCCTTAGTTTTTTTACAAAAGCTCATCTTCCTACACGACAAACTTTACGAAATTCAGAAAAGATCGAAAAAGTGTACACCCTAATTTATGTGTCGTTTCACGAGGATTCACCAAATTTTTGGAACATTTTGTGGCACTCACTCTTCAAAATCGCTCATTATTGGATGAATGTTTGCTATTCGGTAGAGAACACCTAACATGAAACATTAGAATATAGCGGGATCTAAAATTTTTTGAAGAAGTTTGATTTTTTCCAAAATTTTGGAATTCTCAAAATTTGAATTTACATGCAACTGTTCTGCCTTTCTTACGCAACCACTATGCATGGAGCATTAGCTTGGTAAAAAGGAATTCCTGCATTTCCTGAATCATGAATTTCAACGGGTAACTGGCTCTCATCAACATGCCTCTCAGATAAACGATATTAGTCAGAAAATTCAAAATCATTGGGCAACATAACCATCTATTTTCCCAAACGTTTTCTGGCCAATCAGTGCTACAGTCTCGACGCAACATTCGATAAGCGTCGAAAAACAGACGTTTTTTAAGGAAAATGCGAAAATGTAAAGAAGTTGAACATAGAAGAAAGGTTCATCTATAACTGCAAAACATTTACACCATTTCCATTTATGCATGTAATCACGCAGTGCGCATGGTTCCTGATACAAGTGTTTATTCAGTCTTTTCGTAATTACAGCTTGATAAAATTGCATCTCTTTGCATGGCAAGTTTATAAATTCAAGTATGATTTAACGATTTGCAGTTATAGATGAACCTTTCTTCTATGAAAAGAATACGATCATTGATCGCCAGTTTGTGATGAAGATGTTTTACACCCAACTTATTTGCGAGAATTAGTGAATCATTTGCTTGCAATATATAAACATCTTCAAGGTTTCATTAAATGTCCCATCAGAATTATTATGAGTAAGAATTTGATAGTCATGCATTAGATTTCTCGTGTATGTACTTTAGGAAAAATGGCACGTGTCAAAAATTCAAAAAATTCTATTTTTCGTTTGCGGCCTGACAAAGAAATGGGACTTAATTTCATTTTTCAAAATTGTTCTGTGTGTCTCAGAAAAGAAAGTCAGAAAGTGTCTCGGCCGCTTTGAAATTGACACTGTTTCTATCACAAACAACATCTTTAACAATAGCAGCAGTTTCACAACTTTTCAAAACAATAATCTTCACCATTGATGCCAGAAATTCTTCTTTCAGCTTCCTGTAGAGAAATGAGTCACGTGTAGGCCTTTAGTCGCCTTTTCAGACCGAGAAGTTTGAAGAAACTTTTTTAGTTAGATCATTTTTATTATAAGGTTTAATTTATGTTTTTGTACACCTAACCAATACTAAGCAAGATAGTGTATAAAGCCATTTTGAAGATTTCTGTGCTTACATAATACATAAATAAAGACGAGCGCTAAATAGTAGCGTATTTAGGGGGAGGCCATCGGGCCATTGCCCCACTCAGGAATTAGTCATGGGTTTTTGCAACAATCCCAGTTACGAACGCTACAGGAGAGCGATCCTTCACTGCTCTAAAACATCTGAAAATTATTTGCCATCGAGCATTTGAGAAGATCGATTGAATTAATTAGCCCATCTTCATAGAGACAGGAGACATTCAGATCAATCGCAACTGATCCCTTGACAACTTTGGCAAGCAGAGCAGGTAACAATCTGATTTTTTGTAGGCACAGATTCTACAACATAGACTGGACAATCCTGAATACCACGCTCATTTCTGTTTCATTTGTAACCTGCAGATTTGTTAATTCAGCAATTAAACAAGTTATTACATTATGTAATTCTAGTAAAACATTGTCATTTACCGATCTTTCATATTTTGCAGCTGGCTGACTCTACCTTCCTGCCCAAGTATTTTCAGCGGCCGTCGATGTAAACAAAAAAATTGCTGCTTCAGCGCAAATAACGGTGAATGAATGACAGCAGGCAGTCCTTCCCTTATCCTATGTCTGTGGGTATACATGTAAAATGGCCAATTTTGATTTTGCACATTTTTCAGTGTATGATGTCAGTATTATATAAGTAGTATCGAGAAGTTGCATTTATAGCACAATAGTACTAGAAAAATCGTTTAGTTGGTGTGCAGTATGTGATTATTCCCTTTGATAGAAATTATAGATTTAACTTTGATATATTGAAATAGAGCCAAATATGACTTTCGAAGCTTCGAGGTTTATCAATCGACATTGTACTTTTGAATAGTAAAGTTTCTGTGAAATCCTCAGGATCGATTTATCTTACTGTTTTCTAAAGTAATCAATTACTTTTGATAATTTCATTTATTCTGATAGTAAGATATCATTCGCAGCGAATCGGAGGAGAGCCCTATTGCATTTTCAACAAACTCTATTTTAAAGTTGACGTTGAAAAATATTGCGAAGAATAGATATGCAAGACAATTCGATTGTGGTGGAAAATGAATTGGTTGTATGTAATATGTAGAATCTCTTTCAATGACAGGTGACTGACTTATACTCATGAATTACCATGATCATCAGGTTAGCATCGAAAGGTCCTTCATACAGGAAATGCATTTTTGATTACACATATCAATAGGTAAACCTCAAATTGAAAACAGTAGGCCTATTGATATTTTAGTATTATGGTACTGTGAAAATATTTATTATGAGAAGCCGCTTCATTCCGCTGTGAGGTTTTTCATAAGCATTCTAAATTGATCACATGATAGTCACATGAAATTGGTTAGATGAAACCCAAACACAAGGTTTTTATGGACAAGAATATAATTAAATTTTTACCTGGACTATAATGAAATGTACTCGCATGCCTTGTTATTACCAAATATATGAAATAGCATTACGTTTTGCTTTCGAAGGTTGGGTAGAATCCCGCTTTAGCGTGTTTCCCTTTTGTGAAACCTACATCTATAATACTGGGTTTCTTTTGAATATAAAGACTAAAAGACTGAAGAACAATATAATTTCAAAAAAATGATATGAGTCTTTCTTTACAAGATCTATTGAAATTATTAAAAGGAATAATTTGGTTACATTCGTATGAGTGATTTATGAATCAGAGGGATCAACAACAGCAATAGTTGATATCAAACGTAATCAATAATTTACATGGGATATTGATTGCGATGCCTAAAATATTTGTCCACGACTGCTTCTACTCATTGGAAATTCATTTTTTGATTTCAATTAACGTGAGTGAATATTTGAAATAATTGGTAGCTCAATTACAAATCCAAAGTTACATGAGATTCAGTCAGTCAGTCGTCGTCGTGTAATATCTATGTATCTTACCTAAACAAGCCTGCATTTCCACATGACAAGTCTGAAATATATTTTTCAGGTGTGATTCAGGTTCGCTAGATACATAAAGATCTCGAATATGATGAGTAAAACGCAGATGAGAGATTCTCAGTACCATTTAAAAATACAGAAGGCAGCCTATATATGAGATCCTTGACTGATTATGCTTGCCAATCAGTAGTATCATGCTTACCAACAGCGATACCTGTGAAAATGTTGCTGCCATCCAGAGGAAAATACATCGACAATACATCAGGTGATCTATTAGGGTCTATAGATTAATATTGATGATTCGTGAGTGTCGCTCAGAAAATATTCTGCCATACTGTGCGAGTTAAAGGCCATTTACAAAATCACAACATGAAATCAATGCAGTTTCTGTTTCTACGATTTATTGTGAATGTTTCTCCATTAGAAAAGATAAAATTATAAAAAATAATTGATTACTTCAGAAAACGGTAAGGTAAATTGATCTTGAGCATTTCGCATAAACTTTACTATTCAAAAGTACAATGTCGATTGATAAAGCATATCTAGTTCAACAAACTCGAAGCTTCGAAAGTCATATTTGGCTCTGTTGCAATATATCAAAGTTAAATCTATAATGTCTATCAAAGGGAATCATCTCTTACTGCTCACCAACTTAAACGTTTTCATATCCTATTGTGCTATAAATGCAACTTCTCGATACTACTTATATAATATTGACATCATATACTGAAAAAATGTGCAAAATTAAAATTGGTCCAAATTATACCACTTTATCTGTCTGTTCCCTGATCAAGTTTCTTCTACAAGTAATTGAGCATGTTTTTGAGTTTCAAGATCAATTTGGAGTCAAAACCAGCATACAGAAAAAGGCTAGTCCATCTTGAAAACAGCCATTTTCGGCATTTTTCTTGAACGCCCGGTTTCTAGTTGCCGCCAAAGATCACAGATGTGAAACACATTGATATCCAGCAACACAATTATCATAGTTAATTTGGGCAAGAAGAATTTAGAAAGTTGTGAAATAAGTTTACATTTTTGAGTCTTTTCGCGGACCTTATTTTTTTATCATCTTTGTAGCCGTGTAGCTGCGTTCTATATGTCCGCTACCCGTTGAAATTTATACATGAATTCCAATATTCCCAGCTAATGCTGCATACAAATTTTGGTTGACTATCGAATGTGCTGAAAAAGTTACTGCTTCGTGAAAATTCATTTTTTGAGAATTTCAAAATTTTGGAAAAAATCAAATCTCTAAAAAGATCTCCAGATCCCGCTATATTCAAGATTGGAAACTAATATTACAGATTTAGTTTCTTCTAATGTATAGCAATCAGGGGTCATCAAAAATTAATTGAACCTCAATTAATTGATGTCAATTAATTGATTGCGCTGAATTTCATTGATCAATTAATTTATTGTATTCAACTCAATATCAATTAATTGATTATTTTCAATTCCAATTATCAATTAATTGATTGCAGTATGTCCCAATATCAATTGATTGATTGATTCATAATCAATTGATTGGTTCAATTATTTTATCAAGTTTCACTCTATTGTAGTATATAGCATTACAATTCAACTAAGATTTTCGCTTCTTCCAGCGCATCCACTATACAAAATTCATTCTGCTGACTCAATCTGACAACTCTCAGCTCTCTGATCTACTGTATATTGTTCAACATGAAGACTGCCCTTACTTGTCAAGCATCGAAAGTCATTATCCATGGTATTTGAAATTATGTTGATAAAGTAGCCTAGTATTAAGCTGTGAGTTCATAAAACGATGATAATTATTGAAATCTGAATCAGTAAAATCAGTGAACATCAAAAATATGGGGATGCACAATGATCATACAATATTAATACCGGCATTTTAACTGATTGAATCGAGTTCCAATATGAATACAATTATTCTAGGCTAACTCCATTTTATAAAAGTATAGGTCTGCAGGTTTTTCCATTGACTAATTAATAATTATCGATCAGTTAATTGATAAATTCAATTATTTTTGATTGGGTACTTTTCAATATCAATTAAATGATTGTCTGTAATTCCAATTGCGAATTAATTGATTGCCCAGGAGTCCAATGCCAATTAATTGATTGGTCAAACTTTCAAATAAAATTAATTGATTGGTAAAAATATCAATTACAATTAATTGATTGGACTGAGCAACTTAATTGCAATCAGTTTTTGATGACCCCTGATAGCAATCATACAGTATATCCGAAAATCAGAAAAATCGGTGTTCCGAAGATTGGGTGAATCGTCGTGGAATGACCCATATGTCTATTAATGAGAACGTAGTTAGCGAAAAAATACAACCATAAAGATACTTTTCAATTTGTCGATGAATTGAAGTTATTAACTTTGCCTGATAAACATTTCGAGGTCTCTAGCTTTGATGTGAAGAATCTCTTCACTGTTACAAGAAGAAGTGAACATATTATTTCAGTGACGACTTTCAAGATTTTCCGAAATGTGTTCCTGTGTAATTTTACCCGCTCTCTTCAAATGCAATTGTCAAAAAATCACGCAATTAGCCCTTTCTGAGAAAATTGCAAGGATGCAAACTGGCGGACGGAAAAACGGAAACTGCATTCTGGGAGTGGATTAAAAAAATTCTCATCTATTTCCAAACAGCTTTCTATGAAGTTTGAGCTGCTCTTTTCAAATATAATAGCTAAAAAATCATACGATTGGCCCTTTCCATGAAAATGACTAAAATTCAAAATGGTGAACATGAAACGGAAGCTGCATTCTGAGGCTAGATTTAATAAGGCCTTGATTATTTCGTCAATAGCTTTCCATGTAGTTTGATGCGCTCTTTTCAGTTGTCACTGTTGGAATGGCGGGCATAGAACCTAAACAGAAGTCTAGGGCTCGGCTAATATGCATTATGCTTCAACAGCAAGCCTTACAGGTCCGATCGATCTAATGCAAACCACTGATTTACATATTTCGGTTTGTACACAAGCGAAGATGACGCTTCCAAGAAATTTTGAGAGCTCCAAGACCGCCCCAACTCACATCTTTCAACATCGACACAACTTCCATATTCAAAAATTGCAGCCATGTCTGGGCATGGCAAATGCGCCATCCAATATGACATCTATGGCAAATGTCCAATAACTAATGATATTACGCGAATATTTCCATGTAAAAACATGGCCCTGTGACGTTTTCATGTCATGGCAGAGTACCTTCACAGATGAAGAGGATACGCATATTTAAACACTGATTACAATTGATTTGCGAGACTCTCGTTTTGTTTTGCTTTTACATTTGCCTATTATGTTCTTGAATTCCTATTTGAGCTGTAGTTAAGACGGTTTAATTATCCCCATGAAGTTAGACGTACTCATTTCATTTTCTTTTGACGCTCTATACGATAACGGATTAAAACAAACCATCAATTTCCAACAGAAAATGAAAAACTCAATACTTTGAAAACAGTTGAATTTAAATTGCAACATTTTATTTCCAACATCAAGATGGCAAAAACTGATGCTTCATTTTTCGAAAAAATTGAAGTCCATTTTCAACGAATTTCTACAACGAAAGCGCCTACAACGGATACTGTTCGGCAGGAAACCTCAGACACAGAAAACTACGAAATAGAGTGAGTGCATTATGACGGTACTTATGACTACTTTGGCAACTACACTTTGAATACTTCAACCTGAATGTTTTCTAGTCATTGTAACTCACAATTCCTTCAGACTGTTCATTATGTGGCAAAGTGTGTCCATGACGTGCTATTGTTTACAATGCTCATGTGAAAGTTACACTGTTCAGTCTAAATCGTCATTAATATCGCTGTGTTCGGTAATGCGCTCTCATTGACCGACAGTCAGGTTCGAACGATGAAGGAAATGTCATTTTGTTGCAGCTCCGCCGATGTTCATTGCTTTATATGGTGCATTCGCACACCGCCAGTGCTTCAAAATCAGCATCTCTATTGATAATATATGATTCATGAAGCCTGCTCTTATCCCAACGATAAAAGGAGAGCGCAACGAGGCCAAATGGATCCGTTCCTCTAAGAATGCTGCTATATGTTTTGGAAGCCATTTTCCTTCCGTAAGCATTGACATCATAAAAAGCATTCTGATTTGGCCAGAGAAAACTTCCGTTACTTAACCTCCGCAATCCGGAAGTAGTTCTGCAATAGATGCCTGCTTTTGTAACAGAACAAATATTCGGATCGCTTTTCATTTGTGGAGCAAATCCTGTTATCATTGCTCTGATGTATTCATTCATGAAAGTGGGCGGATATTGCTCAATCACACGCCCTCCTCTATCCGCGCAGTATTTCTTGGCATTTCCAAGTCTTGTTGAATCCTTTGAGATGTAAAACACTCGCTTTGGAGCAGTTCGGAAAGTTCTTGTATAAAACGTAGGACACGGTGGGCAACTCATGCGACGATAGAGAATGCATCGTCCACTAGGCATATTACTGAAACTCACGGTTAACTGCAGATTGTTGAGAAACAGGCAGCGATTTGGGCTTTTCCGAAACATGAATCCACAACATGAAAGCCTGGAGAGGCATTGCGAGGCGCAATCTATTTTTGATGTACCCGGAGAAGATAGGACATTGGCCTTAGCTTCCAGACAATAATCTTTCATTTCGGCTTTGAAATTATCTGATCTTGCAGTTGATTGAGCTCCAATAACTCCAAGAAGTGAGATGGCAAAGAAAAGTATCTGAAAAAGGAAACAGACAATGAAACATCCTTCTACTATTGTATAAAAATCTCAGCTGTTTTACCGACTTTCGACCTTTAGGTAGTTTTCGAGCTGAATTGAACCCCATAAAATGTTTTATCCAAATATTAGTTGTACTTTAACTAGGTTTTTAAGAAAACATGTTATTTAAAACATTGCATGCAAAAGATGCAACATGTT